>JAUBNQ010000013.1:9141792-9151911 GCA_032353495.1 Ctenopoma kingsleyae
CTTAGAAATCATGGAGGGGTCTGAAATTCACATTGTAGGTGCATTCCCACTGTGAGAGACAGCATTTAAAAAAAAATCACTGATGATCTGGTATTCAAATACTTATGTTCCTCACTGTAGTTATAATTTATTTGAAAGCCTCACTCTTAGTCTCTCAGATTCAAACTGGAGAAGTCAAAAACCAGTTTTATTTGTTATAGTATACCATCCTCTCATCCTGATTATAGTGGGTGACTTCAACATTCATCTAGATGTTAATAATAACTGTCTCAACACTGCATTTAATTCAACGTTAGAGTCCACTGGATTTACTTAATGTAAATAAACCCAAACAGTTTTAATCACACCCTCGATCTTGTTCTGACTTACGGAGTAGAAACTTTTCCTCAAAACCCTTTGCTGTCTGACCATTTTTTTAATAACATTTGAATTTACTATAATGGAGACTACATCAACTAAGAATAAATTCCACTACAGTAGATGCTTATCTGAAAATACTGTTACCAAATTTATGGAAATGATGGTGCTATAGATTTACTGGGGGACCTCCCACCTTACACTGAGCTCCTCTCCTCCTTCTTCTCTCTCTGTCCACTCTTATCCCATCATTGCATGTTATTAACTTTGAGTCTTCTCTCTTCACTAGCTGTGCCTCGTCCTCTCTCTCCCTCTCTCTCTCTGTATCTTTCTGCAGGTATCCTCGGCCCTGGAGCTGTTGTAGCCGGTCCTGCCAACCTGCCCAGTGCTTTGTCTGCTGCTCCCTGTTGTTGTCTTTATATCTGTTACCTGCTGTTCTTTTCTCTCTCCTCTGTCCACTCAGCCCAAGCGGTCGAGGCAGATGGCTGCCCATCCTGAGCCTGGTTCTGCTTAAGGTTTCTTCTATTAAAGGGAGTTTTTCCTCTCCACTGTAGCCTAGTGCTTGCTCAAGTGGGATTGTTGGGTTTTCTACAAATATTCTGTATATATTTATATTCTGTGTAAGGTCTTAAACCCTACACTGTAAATTGCCTTGAGATGACTTATGTTGTGATATATAAATAGGTATATAAATAAAAGCTGAATTGAAATTGAATTATTGGAGACACGTCGTTGTTGAGTGATTCTCAGGCTGGACAGACAATACTTGATAGTTGAAGATACTGCACCACAGCTTACATTTTACCTTCAGTCTTCACTGGAGTCATAAAATAGTCAGAGATACTGGCTGTGCAGGTCAATTCATTAACAATTTAACAATTTACCATCACTGCAGAAAACCTACCTATGTATCACAAAAAAATAAAAATCAAAAGCAGTCAATAATTATGTTGATATGTTTTTCAGCATTAACTAGCAGCATATAAACATATGAGCCACATTTTTCACATTTGAATGAGAATCTATTAAGTTACCTCCCCCCAAGTTAAGTGGATCGTGTTTTGATTGTATGTATGTATTGTACATACATGTGTATTGTATGTGCCTGCACGCGTTACCTTGGTGGCTTGCAGGTCCACAGTCTCTAGAAAGAGTTGTCGACTCAGTTCCTCCAGAGCATCAACTTCCTGCTGGATCAGAGAGAGGTCTGGAGGGTAGTAGTCAAGGCTACTACAACTCACAATACAGTTATCTAGCAACAAATACAATAATGTCGACCTTCTACCACATTATTCATTATTTAATTAAAGGATACTTTCACTGCCAGTTTGTGTGGAGGTAACACTTTTGATCATGCCCCAAAATCCGGTCTGTTTGTTCTGATCTTCCCCACGTTGATATATCTGCCTCCGTGTCATGGCAATGCTAGAGGCAAACAGTACAAACACGTTGTGGCAGCATAAAGATTTGCTTGAGTCACTGTCTTAAAAAAACACTGTAAATACTGCAGATATGTTTTTCTTTGCTCACCGTTTCTTCTTGCTGACAATCATGTCCATAGTTTGAAGAAGTCGTCTCTCTAGTGCTAAGATGTCACTGTCCGTTACATTTCTGCAGACATAACAAATGCAAAAAAGCATAAAGGTTATATGAGCCTGTGTTTGTTCTGAGTAACTGACAATAACTAATTGCATAGCATTAGCAAACTCGAATACAGTGTCGAAAAATACACAGCTGAGCTTACCTGAGGAAATATGACATGTAGGTGTAGGGACAATTAACAGCACCAAACCCAGACAGCAGAGCCATGAGAGTGACGCCGATAACACCAACACGACTGATAAGCTGCTCAATGGACAGGATACCTAAATAAAAGACAAGAACAGACTGAAAACAACAATATTTTTTCCACTTGTTTTCAACATTTTTGTACATAAAGAACTCTCACATTATGCAAAACAAGAAATTCATACATGTACAATATTTCAAATATACATGACAAATTAATGCCCAGATAGAAGAATAATACACTTCACCGTGCTTTGGACTGAGGATGGGAAACGGGTCTCCCAACTTCCAGAAGAAATACATGAAGGTGAACCACACCATGCAGGCAAAAAGAAGCCTCTGTTTCTGAACTACACAGAAACATAGGAAACACATTACTATAATGTGTGATATAATTACTATTTGCTGCATATACATAATAATAATAATTTTTGGGGAAATATTTTATTTTCCAAAGTACTTACAGAGGCGTATGTTGCTGACAACAAAGTAACCAATGTAGAAAGGCACCACAAAGATTAGAACAAGCAGTATCACATACAGATTCAGTTTCCAGTGGAAATACCTAGAACTGTGCCAAAGATGCAAAAGTTAAACAGTTTTAACAACAAACCACAGTTGTATCTAATAGAACTTAGATAGAATAGTACTTACCTACTACTTAAGGCACCCAATATCTCAAAGATGATAAGCTCAAACATGGTACATGAAAAAGCAAAGGTGACTGAGAAAACCACCTGGACAACGTACTGTCGCACCTGCCAACAAACACAAACACATACAGAGACATTGAGACATTTATCAAAGACAATTCCATAGACCACAGCTCTAATAGTGTTAATTTGTGTGTTTTTTATTATGTATTTTATATTATATAAGTATGCACAGGCCAGTGGTTTGCACATCTATCCCTGTGGTCATTTGGAAATAAATCGCTTGAAGTTACACTGTACCTCATAGTCTTTGAATAACTGGCGCATGAAGAATAACCAGCCAAATCCAAAGAACAGCACCTGTGATGGATTAATGATGATTATTTGGAGGATGAAGAACATTTAAGGGTCAGGTTTTTCTACTGAACAATGCATGTATCAAAAAACACATTCTTCATACTTGTGTATCATCAAACTACCATGTTTGTGAGGATGTCTGAATTAACTTGAAGTCCAAACTAGCTACGGATCTAACTGGACCTTCTGCATTACATCTTATCTAAGGTGGTCCCACCATAAAGTCGTTTCATTTATGCTGCTGTTTCTGTTTGCTGTGCATTGTAAGCAGTTTAGTGATATACGAAAATATTTATTTCATTATTTTGTAAAACATTCTCACTTCACTTTTGGTAACTAAAAACTTTTACATAGTACATTAAATACATCAATGCTTGCCAACCCTGTCTTTTTGGTTAGTGTTGAATTTTGAATACATTTTAATGTGAAAGCAATTAAGTTACTGACAGTTGTCTCCACACATGTCAGTGTGTTTAGTGGAAAAAGATATTTTTTAAATGGATAACTCTAATTTGAACAATTTGAGAAAACATTTTTTAACCCATTTAGGTAACATTATAAAACATAAACCTCTGCGAAATCCACAACAATGCAGCTAGATAACTACGATTACATTGTTGGCCCCGCATGTTCTTGTTCAAAGCAATAAATTAACGTAACATATTTGTGCGAAAATTACCAACAGCGGTTACCTGTGAGGTGAACATGATGACTGAGTCCACCAGAAACGACATAATGATGTCTGCCAAAACAGCCTTTAGTCTGCCAAAAACTCACTGTACTAGTAAAGCTGGGTGAGGACAGATTCAGTTTATAACGATATAAAAATTCAATCAGGCTTGAAAATTTGAAAATGTTTGCTATGTTGCTAAAGAGCTCATTTTAGGAGCATTTGTTGTTCGGCTGTCAAGTTACAACCGCAGCCCGTGTAGGTACGTCACGAAAACGAGTCCGAAAAACACACTTCCGTCGCAAAACTGTGACGTCTCACAAAACAACCTGAAAAAAAATCTCTCTCTCTTTCTCTCTATATATATATACAGAGAGAGAGAGAGAGAGAGATATCTATATATAGATATATATATATATATCTATATATATATATGTGTGTGTGTGTGTATATATGTATATATTTATATAGGCTATATCAAAAAATTGTTTACTTTATTTGTGATTTATGTTGTTGCTACTACTTTACTTCTACTTTACTTCTACCACTACTACTAATAATAATAATAAGAAGAAGAAGAAGAAGATTTTCACATTTACATTTTTTGTGCTGTAAAGCTTTGGTTAATAATACAAAACCTGGGTGAGTTTTTTATTGTTAGTTTGTTTTGCCGAGGAGTGCATCCTCAAAGGCTACGAAGTGACAGTGGAGGGCGCTATGAAGACGTAATTTGCGACTTTGCCTGCAAGTACAGCTCTACTACATCCATAAAGTGAAGTCGCGGACGTCTTCATTGTGCCTTTGGTGCACAGAAAACAGCTGTATGAGTAAAAATAGCTTCTCGCGTGTGTTGGAGTGATGGAGTAAAGATTGCTGGATCATGAGAATGGAGATGATGTTGCAGAGGTAGAACATCTTCAACTGTTGGCTTTTATCTTTTGTGTTATAACGCAAGTAGAGGTGAGTGTCTTTCATGGGTGTTGAGTTCGTATGGCACAATTGAAAATATGTGATAGATAATTTAGTTCTCGATTCTCTTGATTAACTACATATGTCAGATCCCAGAAAAAAAATGTGAAATGTCTAATTACTTTTTATCTTTGGTGTTGAACTGGCTCTAATAGTATCCTATGCGTTTTATTTATTTGTTTGATTGACTGGAAATCTTTATTTCAGCATAGATTCTGCAGTTACTTTCGAAAAGCATACTAAAAGTTTACTTCTTCAAGTATACTTAAGTAATGTTCAATTATACTTCCCAAGTATACTTAATTTAGTAATTATACTAATGGCAATGTACTATAGCATACCATAGTGTTTAAGTTACAGATAACTATGCAACATAGATAATCCCACATATGGTACTACTTAGTACTTTGAGAAGTGATTGAGAGGGAAGGTCTGACTGACTTTTGACTGCTTACACTTCTTACTAACAGAAGTGTATAAAACAGCAATTAATTACCTATTATAGTTACTCTCTTCAAAATGCAAAGCACCATGTCACACAACAATTTCTGAATTTTTTTAAAATTTATAATATGATTTGTTTGTTTGTTTACAAAGATAAACTGCTGAAAGACATACTGGCTATTTCTGTTTATATACTTGTTATAAGCCATGATACTTAGACTTTTCTGTATACTTAAAGTAAATTGTGTCTAGTATATCTTTATTACATAAGTCAAGGTAGCAGTACCCTGAAGATCCCTTCAGCTATTAAGTCTCTCTACAACAGACCACACTGAATGGGGCTAAATCTGTGTAATCTGTGGTCGTAGTGTGTGAGGTGTAAGTACTGTGGAAAAATATGTTGTTGTTTTTTTGTTGTTTTTTGTAATGTCTGCTGTGTCGTATGGTTGATGCTGTTGTGGTGTGTTTTTGTCACGTGAGTGCCGTCCTGTGGGAAGGAATTTCCCTCTTGGGACAATAAAAATCAAAGTCAAAGTCAAAATACCCCAGTGTAAAGATACTGTTACTGTGTTTTGTATTAATAATGAGAATCTACAAAGTAACTAAAACTGTTAAAATAAACATTGTGGACTGAAAGTACAATATTTGTACTATTTTGTTTATTTGGTTATATATATTTTATTGGTACATTGGATATTGGTACAAAGATATTTTGCATTGTTAAATTAAGTGCAGTTAAACATGTTGGGAAGCATCTACTGACCACAGGAGAAGTTGGCTTTAGGCAAAACTAGGTTAGCTCAGCTTGTCGACATTCCTTCTGAAACACTCTCGGATCTACAGATGTGTAAGCTAAGAGAGTTTGACGTCATGCTGACCCATGATAACTGAAGTTTCTCTGTATCCCAGTACCACTCTTCTATCTCCTTGTTAAATGAGCAGTAAAGAAGATGATGGTCCAGGCTTCCTATAGCAAAGGTCTGCAGGTGTGTTTACTCCTGCTGATGGTGGGACGGCTACAGGGTGAGTAAGACAAGCTAAGAACATAAAGAAAGAGTCCAATTGAGAACTCATCTCTACTAAATTGTAATTTGGTTGGATTTTTTAGGCAGAGTAACCGCACCACAGCATCTGGAAGCTCCAGTGGGAAAGCCCTTCACTCTGAGCTGCAGTGTTTCAAAGGAAAGAGGTGAAACCTTGAAGGAGGTGCATTGGCTGGATGCCCAGAACCAGACTCTGCTGACTTACCAACCTGGTCAAAGAGACAGCGTGAGTGGACAGCAGCATGTGGAGCTCACCACCTCCCCTAAGGACACATCAGCCATCACTATTCGCAGGGTGAGCTTCCGTGACGAAGGCTGCTACACCTGCATCTTTAATATGCATCCTTCTGGTTCAAGGCAGAGTCAGACCTGCCTCACTGTTACCTGTAAGTAAGGCCAATAATAACACAAGCTTGATTGTATTTACAAAAAATAAATTTTGGGCAATTGTTAGAACAACAGTATTTTAATGTTTTGTAATAATATTATCTATGCATATCTAATCTAAGAATACATAGGATCACTGTCATTACATCACAAAAGAGACAGTGATCTGAGTGGGAAATGGAACCAGATTAACATTTTTTTGTATTTCCAATGAATAAATGTGCTAGACAAATTGGGGAGCTCATATATTCAAAAATCATCTGAGAAGCCCCTGTCTGTTTTATGTAGCATCAGTATTCTTTTGTCATTGTGCTACTGAGCAAGCATTTCAGAGATTCAGAGATTCGTTGGAGTAAGCTACCAATATTTGTGAGGAATTACATGTCCTAGCATAGATCAGAATCATAGGAGTCATGAAATGATAGCTGTGAGAATCCAGTTTCTATTGGATGTCTGCCCTTTGCACACACCCATTAAATTCAACAAAACAAACTCCAGGGACAGATACTCCTGCCTACAACCTGAATATCAATCTTCAGTTGGGATTTACTGAGAAAATAAATATATATATATGTAGCCATCCTTTGTAGCCTCTGAACACATGTTGATGTGCTTGTTGAGGCTCAGCCAGTCATGTTAATAAAGAGCAGTGGGTGAAGGCTTATTCTACTAACCAGAAACAGCTGGTGCAGATTCCAGTGACTGTGTTTTGTTTGGGTTCCTCATATTTCTGAATATTAACGTTGTCCTGTTTTCAACCTCTGTCTCCATGTTTTTTCTCTTATCTTTTCTCCTTTTTCGCATTCTTTCACTGGCTGGTGGGCTTTTTTTTTTTACTTTCAGCACAAGTCACTATTGACAGGAACAAGACAGCAGTCAGTGGTAAGAAGGCATCTTTCTCATGCTCCTACGGTTTGCCTGAAAAGGTGCAGCTAATCACTTGGAGACACACTTCTGCACAAGGAGTCTCCACAGATGTGGCCTCCTTTGCAAAGCGGAGTGATCCTATGATCGAGCCACCATACCAGGGAAGGGTCTGGCTCAGTTCTTCCCTGTCTGATAGTCAGCTCACCATTCAACCTGTGGGTATCCAGGATGAGGGCTGCTATACCTGCCTGTACAGCACGCATCCTGGTGGGCCAAAGAGCTCCGTGGTTTGCCTCTCCACCTATGGTAATATTTTTTTCCCAAAGAGCTAGTGAATTATCACCAGTATTTTATGTACAATATTTATAAAGGCCAACACCTAAAAAGACAGTGGATGTGCAGGACTTTAGCTGAACCTTTGAGATGCAGAATATGTACAATGTAGGCATAAAGCTGAAATTTTCAGTATCGTCTTAATAGAGCATGTGTATATTTAAAGTGTTATTCCTCCTTCTCTTACTGGTTGTGAAGTGATCTCTTCCTAGCAGTGTAAGACATGAGGGCTAAAATCCATACTGTGCAATAGTGGGGGAATAATCTTTTTTGATTCCTTGCCAAGATCAGAGCCAAGAACAAAGATACTACTCTAATATCTGTATGGTAAATATGAAGCTACCACTGGCAGCTTACTTAGACTGGAAATGCTCAGCCTGGCACTGCACTGCAAATATTGACTCTTTGCAGGAATGTGATTAATTTGACAATAAAAGTTTTGAAACTGGTAAATTCCTAGTAATTGTTCTTTGGTAAACCACAGAAGCATGTGGAAAACAAATATCAAAAAACTGAAGCCAGAAATTTTGTGAAACACAAAATTTGTGTCATTGCCCAAACTTTTGACCAAAACAGCAATTCCTTTATATTCAACTGGAGTTAAGATGAGGATTTTGAAGTTTCAATTAGCCAAATTAGATGGGTATGTACTGGTTACATATAGGTTTTCTGTTAGTGCAGCAGATGGTCACCACTGCAACAACAGCATTGTTACACTGCTATTGTTGCTGCTAATGTCATCAATCTTTTTTGATTTTTGAGTGAAGCAGATCTACGAGCTGGGTAGACAGGACCTTGCAGGAGACAGGCTTTGGTAAAATGAGACATAACCTGGACTATGTGATTATTGGACAGATGTGTACGGCTGGGATTTAGAGAGAAATGTTCTTTTCTTTTTTGTAGCCATTCAGTGTTTTCATGGTAGCAAAGCAAGGCTAAGTTGTCGGCTGATTTGTTAACACACAAACACAGAGCAGTGTGTCTATGTGAAGAATGGACTATTTAAAAGAATGATGGAGGCAGGGAGTGAGGTCCTGATGCATGACTGTGTCAGTGTTTGCAGCAGACAGTGATTCCCTCTGTGCTTTGTCTCTCTCTTTTTGTTCCTTTGCTTGTCCACGTTTCTCAGGCTCCCTTTCTCTCACAGTTATCTCAACAAACAGATGTGCTTTTGTTTGAAATTGAACTGTACAGTACAGTAGGTATTTCTAGAAGTTAAGCTCAATTAGCATTCTTTTTTTCTTTTTTTTTTGCTTCTCATTCCTGCCAATAGTCATTCACCCACATCCCATTCTGGATGATGTGATGCCCCTTGCCTTTACTGCCCCTCTCACACATGCAGTACTCTGTACTGTCCAAAAGCTGTACACACTTATGTGATTTGTGTTCCAAGTGTGGACATGTCCAAGAAGGCTGTAAAACATTACTGAGCTTTTGGAAAGGTCATAAAAGCTGTGTTTGAATATACTTGAATATAAAGGAAATTCTTGCAGATTTGTGTGTGAGAACATTTTATCTTTATTGTGCATACATACATTTATATTTGTAAATGGATTTCACAATAGTATAGAATACTAGATATTTGCTGGAGATATGGGAGATGCAGGAAAGCTACTGTACAGAAATAAATTTCACATTTAAAGTAAGAGCTATAATTCATACCAGGCTCATAGGGCATTATGGTTTGGATTGTTATCACATTTTTTTCTCCTGCTGTGGTATGAGCCACCCCAAAATCTTATGCTAACCAGACCTAAAGTTGCTGAAGTTCATCACCTAGAACTCTGAGAAGATCAGACAAGCTCACACTAGGAGGGCCAAATATCTGTGGCTAAACATGTTCTTGCCAACACAAATGTTCATGGTTCCAGGGTATCACATTCCTTTCCCAGCTCGGAGAACAGAAAATTGAAAACAGCCAGAGATTCACTTATGGATACCAAGTGTGCAGGAATCCACATACTGTACTGCAGCTGATCCAACGGATTTAAGGTTTATTCCAGGTATCATCCTAGCTAGTTACCTAGTTACCCAAAGACGTAAGAGCACAGATGTAAGAACACAAACTGAGCAAAATTTTTGAATGCTGTCCAATTTGTGACTTAGAATAATAAGTTTCATATGTCTGTCTAATATTATAGTTCTCATATTGCACTTAGTGTGTTATCATTACATGATAACATATCCAGAGTTTTCTATATTGTGTATTTTATACACAGCCCAAGAGAGAAAATTGTTTAAAGTAAATATT
>JAUBNQ010000013.1:9158483-9184390 GCA_032353495.1 Ctenopoma kingsleyae
TGCCTATGGAAATTCTGAAATGTTCAGGAAACATTGATGGTGGCATAATCTGGGTCTTTAGTTGCAGTGTGCTGTTTTCTAACAGACTGTGTGTGGTTGATGACAGCATACACTGCACAGTCTGACACTTGACTTTCCTTTGCCAAAGGCTGGTTCCCACTGGTGATCTGGAAAGGTGGTGATAAAAGAGTGCCTGCGGTACTTGGACAGTAGATGTCATTCAGAAGAGAGAAGTTGCTTTGCAGGACAGGAGCAGTAGGATCGCTTCTCTTGGGAAGGTCAGGTATCATACAGGTGGACATTTCCTATGAAACAAAGAGACCAGAACATGATTTAAAAACAGCTGAATAGGCCTACTTCTTCTTGACAGCGTTTTGACGGTGTTGGTGTTTTTGAACATGTCAGTTAAATGAAGAGTTCAGTATCTTGACAAATACATTTATTTGCTTCGTTGTTACTTTTAACTCTTGGCAAGAAATATGGAGGAATACAAAGCTAAAGCCAGCAGTTGGTCAGAGGCTGGGGGAAATAGCTAACCTGGCAAAGGACACAAAATTTGCCTACAGCTTACAAAATTTAAAAAAAAAGTCAGTCTGAATTAAATGTGTTGTGCTGTACAATAACTTTGCTTGGCCCCCACCACAAGACTACAAAAATCAACCAAAAAATAATCTGGGTCAAGGGCCTTGTAAAACCACAGCATTTTATCACTTCAGGTTTTATTGGAATTAAAACCAGATATGTTGATTAGAGAGCTTTAGACATGCTAATAGGCAGATTTTATAACATTTAGACAGTGCCTGACTAAACATTAACCATTGTTTTTAAATTAATCTAGATTAGCAGGCTGCTGGCTTTAGTATGAGTTCTGTCAGCCTGTTCCTTTAAGTTAATAATTGCTTCACATTACCTGTCCATTCGCTGGCTTGTAGTTCAGTGTTCCTGTGAGAAAGACATTATTATATGTTCAATCATCGAGGTAGTAAAAATCACAAATTTTACAGATTATATAAAATGTGAAACTATTTTACGTTTCCAGCCATGAAAACTCAGGTGGGTTAGCACTGTTAACACAGCAACCAGAAGAGCTATGCTCATACAGATGTAGAAGTAGGGCAGCCAGGACAACTCCTGGTTAATAGGGGAGCTCAGTGACTCAGCTACAAAAGAAGAAGAACCAGATCAATAATCCCAGTCTATATCTATTACAATATTCATTATTCAACCAATAAAAGTTTTTACCCGCAGTATTCTCAGAGTTTTCTAGCCCCTGGTATACATCTGTAGTTAATGATAGACAGCAAAAATTACATTTGATATATAAATATTTTGGCACTTATGCAACCTGAAAAGCTTCTTACCTGATACTGAGATGTTGATGATGTGACTGATCACCTTATGTTTATAATTACAGCTGTACAGGCCGTCATCATTAAAGGAAATCCGTTTGAAAGTCAAGTATGAAATCAATTTATCTTTATTGTAGTTCTGTGTTAATTCTACATTGTCTGTTTTATTGATCCGATCACAGTGGCCTGTGTTGACTTTACACCAGGTGACATGTAATGATTCTCCACAGTGTTTGACAGGACACTCGACTCTCAGAGTTTGTTGCGGGGGAGTTACATATGTTGTGCCTCGTTGAACTTTTAGCTCAACTTCACATGACAAGAGCAAATCTGAAATAAAAAATACGTAAATAAAAATACTTGAATTTCACTCAAAGCTCATCATTCTTGTATAATTGACTTCAGCAACAAACCTCAAATTAATGTGGATTTAGTGTGTACAATTGCGGAATTAATAAAAGAAAAAGTACAGAGAATTTCTGAGTGACCCATTTCCTCTGTGACCATTTCCACCTACTTACCACCTACATTATGTACTGTACATACTGCAGTTAAGTTTAAAGTCAATGCTTTGCCCTGGTCCAAGTAAAAGTCACACTAAGTAGCTCACAACACCATTCTTCATAATTTATATTCTATATGATCCTATAAACTTAAATTAAGTTTGTTTGTGAGGGAAAATAAAAGTATTTTGACTAATCATGTATCTGAATGACAATATAACAGGATATAAAAGCTCATCTTTGTTCTCTGACACAAGTTTTTAAAGAGAGATGGTTCGGACATGGGATCACAGAACTTTGATAGAGATTCAGTATGCTGTCATTTTAAAACCATGAATATAAATTGTCAGGCTTTAAAATCACAACCTTCCATGTCTTGTTTCCTAACAGCAATTTAATTTATTTAAAAAAAATATACAAACGTGTAATTTCAAAATAATTGTTGAAAATAATACTTTCAATCCAATGTCAAGACTGGTGTTTTCACAGTTCCTCATTGGTTATCTGGTAATAATATTAGTCCACAACGAAATTATATAATGGGCACTGCGATAAAAAAAAAATTATTTAGTAATTTATCTGTTGTTACTAATTAATTCTTCCTTGTACTTTCATATTTGTACCCAATACATGTTTTATTTATACCTGATACATTAAATAATTATACATAAATCTCAATCATTAAATTTTTTTTCCAGTTCATAATTCTAATCCCTTTGAAATTTTCCCTCAGATCGTGAGATAAAAGAGTATAAAGATTTACCTCGATCTTTTCCATCGATGGAGACAAATGTCAAAATACACAATATCATCAAGTACGTGTATCGTAGTCGATCCAACATGTTCAACATGTACAAGACCTGATACTTCACAAATACCCTTAAACACTAGTAACTGCCTGGGCTCGCTTCACGCTTCATGCTCACCACTTCCTGACCTCCCACATACATATTAAGACCACTCTGCATGTGAGCATTTCAGTATGACACAAATTACACAATTTCCGATGTGTCAAGTGTGAAACTGCACATTGTGATTCATCTTGTAATTTGAATAACTTGCTTACAGAAAACATTTATACAGATGTACTGCACAGTACTTTGTCTTCACACTGAGACTCATCAGGCTTTCAATTAATTTTGTCACTTCTTGTTAGGGAACCTAGGATCATCTTTGTAAAATGAACAAACTCATCCTGAGGCCATGGGTGCATAGTTATTCCCAAAAATAATGATATGGATCACATCTACTGTTTTCTACCTCAAAAGTATTTCCAGTGTCGACAGGCAATGGTTGCTCAGCAGTGCACACTACAGGCCATCTGAATGTTCGCATCTTTAGGCAATAGTACGAAGTAGAGCAGAATAGAGTTGAGCACAGTTCACATTTATAAAGTTTGGCTGCACTATCCACAGCAGAAATCACTGCCCTACCTACTGTGCCACTGTGTTTTGTCGTGAAACACTTTTCAAAGACTCTCAAACTTTAAGCTTATGTGGGGTTTGGCACCAAATGCTGCTTTTTATCATCTTAAAAATGTTTCCTGCAGGACCAGAAGGAGAGAACACAATACACCAGTTGTACTTATCTCTTACTTAGTTTTACTTGTTTTTAAAGCAATTCATGGTCTTGCATTGGGCTATTTGTCTGGCACAAGTATTAGTTGTTCCAAAGTGCAGGACAAAAACATACAGTATGGTGAAGCTGTTTTTAGTTTTTATGCTCTGACACATTGGAACAATATGTCTCAGGATCTGAGTCTACTTTTTTATCTTGAATTTTGATGAAACATTTTATGATTATTATTTATATATTGCGTTCATTGCTTTTTGCTCTATTTCTTTGTCATTTCATACATACCGAATTTTAATTTAATCTGTGTATTGGTCTTTTATTCTTTTTCTTCATTTTATTGATGTAATTTTATTCTTGTGTGTAAATTAGTTTCAGTTTGGTATATTTTATTGTATTCATTAGGTTGTTGTTCTTGTTCTTAATTTCTCACTCACCTGTAAAGTACTTTGAATTGTATTTTCCTGTAACATAAATAAAGTTTGAATTGATTGTCATGTCATGTATGTGTCATGTCAGGAGAATTGTGGCGTCATCATCTTCTCAATATGCAGACCACAAGTTCTCTGTAGAAACTAATTCTACACAAAATTGTAATGAAGTATTTCCACCATAGAGAGGCTACATGCAATCTTGTTAACAGTCTACATTATTCATCACTGTGCACTGGAGGCCATGTTTTTATCATTTGTATGAAATAATGAGATACTTGCAAGTGTCCCTTATCCAGTCTGCTGGTTGTAGTTCCACTACTACAACCAGCAGAGGTTACTATTGGTAAGTAAATCAAAGATTTTTCCAACAGCGCCCCCCAGTGTATAACATAAAACTAGATAAATGGATATTTTATTCATCCCTCATGGGGAAATTCAGATATATCTTAACTATCTTATGGACATGACTGCATGCTTGCCTCTAGAATATATTAATGATATGTTGTAAGTTGTAAAATCCACCCAGTCTCAAGCATGTGGTCTGACAACTGACATGAACACCTTAGTTCAGTAAATCAACATGAGTTACAGAACAGATACAGAAATATCTCTGATCTATAAGGGGCTGTGGGTACTCTGAACAAACAAACAGTTTGTAATGTAAACTGGACTTTCCACAAGTGAGAAAAGGTCGGTGACTTCCTCATTTTGCTAATCAAGAAAATTTGCACAATCATGCAAATGAAACTGTGTAACTGTATCAACAGCAAAACATACAGGGTTTGCTTGCATCACCTAGATTTACATGCCACCTGCGTTAATCTAGTAGCACAGATACAGCAGGCACAGCTACAGGCACAGCCTCAGTTTTACTTGCAGATGGTCTGAGATATCAACCCAATACTGTGGGAGGAATACAGTATCATTTTACAGTGTTCAAAGCATTAAAAAATTTAATTACTTGTCTTTGAACTCAGCAATGGGTCATTCAAGAAGTAAAGTGTGGACTGCAGAGGATAATCCACAACCACAAGTTTTGTGATTCAGGCAAATTGACCGTTTAAAGGAAAAGTTCATACATTTTCAAGTATGTTTTAAAAAACAGCCACATGCCCATATGAGCACTGAAACATGTTTTATTCCTAACCAGCAGAGAAGCTTTCTAATGTCATAATAATAAATAATATATCTAAATATAACATAAATCCTGAACCATTATTATGTACGTTTTAAACTATACTTATGGCGTAATACTTGTATGTATAGGGTTTGTTGTATTTTTTAATGCAAGTATGGTATTTATATGTCCCTAATATTTGACAATTCACTGCAGTAGCACTAGCCCAAGAAAAATTTCCCCATGGGTACAATAAAGTGTAATGTATTGTATTTAAACACAGATGAAGACGAAGCCTCATATTAGCTTTAGATACACATCTGAAGGATTTTCACAGAACAAGCCCTGTGGATGCTGGGTAACATCATCATTACAGTGGCACAGTCTCTGACCAGTATGAACAAGAGGTTACAGCGAGTAAGACCTTTTTAGTGTTCATATGGACATTATTGCTCTAAGACAAACTTCAAAATGGTGAACTACATTAGTTTTTTCCCACAGCATTAGTACATGCATTTAAGTGTTTGTATATTGTTAAAAATCATTGCTGCAAGTCATCTAACTAGCACAGAATGGTTGTATCATCTCTCTCTCTCTCTCTTTCTCTCTCTCTCTCTCTCTCTCTCTCTCCCTCTCTTGCTTTCAGCTCTCCCTTCTTTGCTGTGGCCTATCATATATCATTGACATCAGTGTCTACTACAGTGTCAGACCTAGGGTTGTGCTCCAGGCACTGCTACCTGCCACCTGCTGACAGATACAGTGTGAACATCATGGGAAACTGCACGTCAGGGTAAGTAATCATTCTTAGAGGCATGCAGTAGATGTCACTATCAGATGCTTCGAAATAATTTTTCACCATAGAGTTTTCACTTTTAAAAGCATTCCTACAACTGCTACAGAAGGAGTAAGACATTTACATTTACAAAGAAACAATACACGCTGGTAGTACTTGGTTAAATGAAAATGCATTTTGGTCCTGTGTCAGTCAGTTTTAGCAGTTGCTTGAAAAAGGAAATAGTGGTTACAGCCTAAAAATAGACATGGTCTCAGCTACTGTCTTCATCAAAGACAAGTAAAATGTGAAGAATCAGAAGCTTTGCAGAACACTCCAGAATGTATTTGTGATGACTGGATCTGAGATGTTGACCTAGAAGCATAATAAGTTCAGAGTTCTGTGCTGTTCTGACATAGACAGTTGGTCATAGACAGATGTTGGTTGTAGGCGTATGTAAAATGTTTCCTGTTGCAGCACACATTGCCATTTGTTAAGCTGTCAAGGAAATACTGCTGGAATAAAAGCTGCACCTTTGAAAAGCTGCAGCCTACATTATCTTATTATATTTTATGATAAACTAACAATAATCACTAACTAAATGGAAATTAAATCAACATTTCTAGTCTTTTAAGTGAATTTATGTTTTTTTCTAATGCTATATTGAACTCCATAACTGTGTCCTCACCCGGCTCTCATCATTTCATTTTGTTTTACTGTCAGGACAAAGAAGAAAAAGAAAGGTAAAAGTACATTTGCAATAATATTTTAGTATTTGATACTTAAATACTGCAAATACTATGTAAAACTTTATGTAGTATTGATGCATTTTGCATAATGATGTTTTCTCTTTCAGGGGATTCTGCACTAGATAAAAAGGTAAACCTGCTAACATCAATACTCAGTCTATTTTTGTTGAGCATGCATCTTCATAGTTATCAGTTCTAGCTTTTCACAGGACATGGGTATGTCCCGATGTTTTTATGACCAGTCAGAGGTGCTGCCTCGTTAGATTTGCATATTAGATGAATAAAATTGTGAGGCCCCTGTTGTAAAAAGAAACAGTGAGACTGTTTGTTTCATTCACAGGAAGTGTTAGTCACTAACCACATCAAGTGAAAAAAAAGTTGACAAAATTATTTGTAACGTGTTCACTGTATGTTGTCTTATAGCAGCCTGCCGAAGACGTAATGTATGCCTCTATAGACCACAGTACTGCCAAAGGATCAAGACCAACCAGAGATACTCTTGACGATGATTGTGACTATGCCACAGTTAATGTCCCAGCAGCACTTGAATCCGAGTGCTCATCAAAAGAAGAATGTACAGACGATTATGTACTAATGGGATAAAAAGAAACAAAAGCTACTGTAAGATACAAGACTGATATTATCATCTACACAAAAAATGTTAAATATTCTGTTATGGCGTGCAAGATCGTTTACAATTGAACTGTAAAGATTCCAGTTGTACTCTTGTCAAATCTTGATCTTGAATGTAACTGTAGAAAAAAACAAAAACATTCACAGACCCCAGCAGCTGGTTGTGGAAACGTCAAGTCTCTCTCCACTTCAGAGAGAACATCAAGCCTGCACACAAATGTGGTGTTCCTTTCTCAAGAACACAAACTTGCGTCACATTTGCCCTCTTTACAGAAGAAACTCAACCTGACATTGTGAAGCTTTCTAGTCTGATGTGCCTGGAGTCCTAACAACATTAACATCACCAAAATCTGGAAGTAATAAATCAAAGGAAACAGAATTTAGTGTTTGGGCTTGAAGACTCAAAGATGCAAAAGGTTTTATCGGTTCTGATCATCTCCAAGAAAAGAAGCATCTCCAAGAACAGCAAATCCAGTAGCTTCTGACATGCTATTGCTACTGTGGTTACACGTTGACCAAACGACTGAAATTTTAAAGCATCTATGTGTTGAAATTCTGAGAGACTGTGGAATAATTCTAAATGCATTGGTTTAGAAAGATTTGTCAGCAAAACTTACATAGTCAGTGTGTGTGTGTGCTGGTCATGGTTGTTGCCCACTGTTGTGACATTAATACAAGGAATCAGTTTCATAATCTCCAGATCTAGTCATTTTTCTGAAAAACTACTGCTAGTTACAACATGTCCTGAATGACTGACATTTTAAAGCTGTTCTATGTTCTAATTATTCTGATAAGTTGTAGAAAAAATCCCCAGCAAAATTGTTGCATCAAGTGTGATGCTTTCTCTCTTCCTGTTTATGTCTTAAAGAAGTACAGTAATGTTGTTCTTTGCACCATGAGAGGAAAAGAACAACAACTCTGTAACTTTAAAAAAAAAAAGGGCATATACATAGAGTAGAACAGGGACTTTCTAGCCTAACTACCTAAGTACATCTGCTTTAGCTACACTGTGGGTTGATGAGAGCTTGATCTTTATCTTATCTATTTTTGTTGAAACAGAGCCCAAGTCTTGTTCTACCCCAAACAGTTATGAAGTTAACTCTATAACTTGCTGACTGAAATTAACTCTATGTTAGGCCCTATTAACCAGCTTTTACTAATAACTTTAAAATGCCCATAAATAAAATACAGCCCAATTGTTCTCATAATAAATAGGCAAACATGTGTGTATAAACTGTGCCATTGCCAAATTATCAAACTCACGATGAAATAATGTGAGGTTTATGACATAAATCCAAAACACATAACCCAGCTAATTTGTACAACTGAATACAGTAATACCCAGTAGAATGATAACTCACCAATTAAACATAAAGTAGAAACACACTTAAGGTTTGAAAATTAATAGTTTCTGTTTTGTTTGTTTATAAAATGTGCATATTTGTGTCTAACTACCAGATTATTTATCTGTTTGACTGTATGCTTACAAAATGGTAGTGTTGTGCAATACATTGCATTTGTTGCATTGTGGTTTTATTGATCTTTTTATTGATTAAAAGTTTAACCAGTTCAACATTCATTCATTAGTCTCTCATGTTAACCACTTGCCAAGGCTGAAAATATTTGAAAGAAGTTATGCAGAACTCTCCTAGACTTAAGTAAGATATCAGTGCGGAAATTATGTTAATGTTTATCAGAGTAACAGATAGCAACAGCTAGTCCACAGAACTTGCGTGTGTTATGTTTTGTGGATGGAATCAAAGTAGTGAAAATAAAAAGCAAAATAACTAATAAATTCTAAAAACAATTCCAAATAACAAAAATAATCTAGTAGCTGCAGAATGCAACATTTTTCCACCCACAAATACAATATTCATTATGAGTGGTAGTGAGCCTTACAGAGCAGATTTTATCAAACAACATGCACATGCTAATGTACATTTACATTTTTTCTTTCTTCACTTCCTGTTTATATTTGCCATTAAGAGATCTTTTACAAACATGTTTCCAGTCTAAGAGAATGAGGTGGAAGTCTACGATCCTCATTCTTTGCCAAAATGCATTGAAACATTTTAGCTGAAAACAAATTTGAGGCTTCAGCAGATTGTGTTTGACACACTGAGTGACTACCTTCCAGTCTTACTGAAACACAGACGTCTGTACACATAAGACCATAACTTTGGTTAGACTCAATCTGTCTAATTCAGACCATTGAAGTATTCTCATGTTTTCTCTTCAATTGCTGTTCTTCATCACTTACTTTACTGTACATTAGAAGGAGGAATTACTTCTGATTTCCACCAGTAGGTGGCACAACAGTCACTTTTTCCATTTTCTCTTTCTTAACCTCAATAATTTTCTCCACAAATGTGTTTGCAGTCATTGTGAGAGTTGTGAGCCAAATTTAGAAATTCTTCTTTCATGAGGACGTCCCTATTCAATGAGAAAAGGTGGATGTTTAACAAAGTATCTGTTGTCTTTTGGCTACATGTCTACAGCAGATGTAAAAGTCATATTGACACGTTTTTACCCGAAGTATTGTAAACAAGTGACTATTCAAACTTTGTGTCACACTGTTTGATTTGATTTTTAAGAAATAATTGGCACTGAAAAATTCAAGTTTAAACTAATCAAAATAGGTAAAACCTGTACTAGTTTTTATTTCCTGACTTTAGTGTTCTTGTTGATTCTCTCGAGAATTTCTAAAATTACTGTCTTTCAATGTAACTTTAGTATGTGCAAATACATAGTTATATATTAACACATAAAATGAACACTTAACATAACTGTCCACATTATTGTGATTCGATTGTGTCACTGAATTATTTGTACTTTAGCAAGAATCTGTTAATATGCATAATTATACCTAATGAGAACCTATGTATTTCATCAGCAACATCCAAAGTAAGTAGTTCTGTTGTCCTGGCATGCTGCATCTGGCTGAAGACAGTATTCTTGCAGATTCAGCAGTTGCATCTGTAGTTAGTAATAACGTTCTCCATGAGGCCCACACACAGAGAGTAGGTAGCGAGTATTGTGCTGGAGAGCCAGTGTTTAACGTTAGGTACATCCCCTGTTCCATCAGTGAAGCAGCTGATAGGCCAGAATTGAGAGGTTTCCCTCTCTTATCGGAAGTCTTTCATTTCACTCCAGTCTCTTTACTATTTCACCACTTCTCAGTTTCACAGCCTTGAGTTTGTCACACTAAGCCATGTGCATTTAAGTGTGTGCATGTGATGCATACGCATTTGCAGATGAGTTATAGATAGAGTTCTCACGCTGAACATAACTGGCATAGGGCTGCACTTCCTCCACATCCTCTATCTGAAAAAAACAGAGAGCTGTCATGAGCAAAGCTTAACAATGTGCAGGAAACACAGAGGACTATAAAATACAGAATATGTTACAGCAAAATAACCCACCGGTGAGGATTTCGATTTCGAGTTATCTGACTGTAGGCATTGCCTGATAAGAAATGGACACACAAACCAGCTCAGTGACTAAACAAAAAAAGCTTGGAAATATTCACTGTCATTGATTTCTCACCAAAGGACACTTCTTACCTCAACACTGCTAATTTCTTCTGTGCAAAAATCAAGAATACCACCAAAAGTGCAAAGACAACCGCAACAATAGGTATGCACAGCCAAGGAAAATATCCTGCTTTGAGAGAAAAGAGTAAAGGTTTGTTGATAATCTAATAGCCATCAACATCACATGACATAAAGGACAGCTAACATTACGATATACAACATCTTCAGCGTTTAGGCAAAAAACATATTAAACTTAAGTTATATTCCTTCAGCACTTTTTCAAGCCTTACTGGGTTTTAGTTCCAGAATCATGTCGACTTCCCAGGACTGGTGCTTGATGATACAGCTTAGGTTCTTTGTGTCCGTGCCCTCAGGGAGTTCAAGACAACTTTTTACTGTAAAAAATCCATCTGAGTCCTCTGTTTTCCAAAATGTTGAATTTCCAGTATGGTTCCAACTAATCGTGGCAGCAGGTTTTCCTCTTTCAGCTTTGCACACAGCAATTATCTTGTTGTCTCTATGCTCTAACCAAAGTACTGATTTGGGAGCAACTTAACCAGGAAAGACAAAACATTAGATATATAGTATAAATTATACAATTTACCACTTGCTTCAGGTTGATATATTAACAGTTCAGTTAAAAATGTATTTTGGATTATATAATACAATAATTACCCACCTGTCATAGACACATTGATCACATAATTTTCATTTCCTCCACTGTAAACTGACTCACATGTGTAGATCCCCAAGTCGTCATTTGAGAAATTAGCAATGTGCAGGTATGACTGAGAGTCTGATGTGTTTCTAAGTGTCTTGCCATCACTGCAGTTGTTCTGGTTTGCGCCATCATTACTAAAGGCTATATTACAGTTTTTGTTTTTCAAGTTTATTTTCCAGATAACAAACATCATCTCGTTCCATGTCTTATTGCTGCACTTCAGTTCAGCATCACTTCCCAGGTTGAAAGTTGAACTTTTGGCAACTGAAAAAAAGAAACAATAGTTGCACTATTTTTGCACATGGTGGTATATAAATGTGTATATATATATGTATATATATATATACAACCTTTTGGCAGCATGAGTAATTATTCTGGATAAAACATTTGATAACAATCAGCCTAAATTTAACAATGATTCAGTTTCATTTTAAATAAAGACCTATAACCTAAAAATGTAAAACTATAAACATATACTAAGAACAGCAATTTAAGGCTAATAAAAACTGAACATCTATTTTAAGGTGTAAAATGGCAAAAGCTTTGTAATATGTGGGCAAACATTTTTAAATTCATTTAGTTTATTCTTTCAGTTCATTTCAACAAAATGTGCTTATGGTTAGAAATAAAGAGAGAAGCTGGAGAGAAGAAAAGCAACATTAGTTTACCATAAATTTGAGTGTTGGAGTTCACAGAGATGCTTTGATTAGTTCCTGAGAGAAAGGGAAGTGGATGTAAGGAAAAAGTTAGTAAAATTGTGTGATTATTTTCAGCTGGAAAGCAGCAGAATTGTTCAATCAAAGCAACAATCTTGTTAATTATTTGTTATTTCATTTAGTTAGATGGTTAGTTAATTAGTTGATATGACAGTCAATCAGCACTAAATAACATACAACTGAGATAAAAAGTGCACTATTTGCTGTTGAAGAAAAAAATGCAAATTTTAGAACAAAGTTTAAAACCAAAATATACAAAACACAAAATATTTACTGCACAGTAGAACAGGCTGATGACATAACCATCATTATTTTAAAGCAATGAAACTGAAAATCCACTGTTCCTTGAGTGATGTATACTCAGGGGTGTTATGGGGGTCTGACTTGTTTACTTCTGAGTGCAAAACACAAGTGGGATAGCAAAACCACAAATCTGATGTCACTCCTTGACCTGTCAGAGACCCTACAGTGGGGAAAGGTGCATCATACTGCAATACACTTGTGATACCATAATTTCCACTGCAGAAACAAGTGGCAGCATTCATTCAGAAGGCCACCTTTTCATACATCTGTTATGGAACATTTTCCACTCTTGTCAGCTTCTGTGTTACCCCACCTTCATACATGTTCTTTCCACTGTCTACACTGTGAGTCACAACACAATAGTTTAAAAGAAATCTCAGAGTGGTTAACCACTTGCATATACAGATTACTATTTCTCATATTCTTTACACAGCTATTTTGGCAGCATGATATTTTAGTAACAGTGTAGGTAATGCCAATTTAGTCACATTAAATATTTATATTACATTACATACAGTATAAAGTACCACATGTCATACATCGCACAGTATAAAAATTGTAGTTATTATTAAAGATGCTCCTTATCTGTCTAGAAATGAAGACAGATGCTTAATCTATAAAAAAAAAAAAACCTGTTCGCATGTAATAGCTGTGTCCCAAGGCTAAAAGACGGTATGTAAACTTATATACAAGTGAAATGCGTTAACGTTCAGACCTTGTTCCACGCTCCATGTTTCAGAAACCCATAAGATCATTGCGGCGTAAATCCAGATCATGTCCTTCATGTTCGGTTGTCTTTGGATTCCTCTGTAAACTTGCTACAACAGTGTGTGCCACACCGATACGAAAAACATCAAGGCTAGTTTTTCAGTCTAACTTTTAGTATAACTAAATCTTCAGAACTGAATGCTAGCTACAGGTTTTTCTAGCACATTCATGCCATTTACCACTTATTCAATTTCACTTTCTGCCAAGAGCAAAGAGGGTTCTCTGCCCCATCCAGACTGACTGAAAATCCTTGACACTGCTCGTGATAAAGAAATATAAAGTACATGTGACTAACTAATCCCTCCCTCCTTTTTTCTCTTCCCCCTCTCCAAACCAGTTTCCACCCCAAAATCTGCCTTGTTCTCCCACACAGGATGACGTCTTTCAAGTCAAGACACTAGTTTCCTTTTCTTGTTAGTCTCATGATTACCCTCTTTGAAAGCAGAATATATGAATCCTGAGTCAGATGTTTTATGAAGCAGATATTGCACATGCATAAATAAATTGAATAAAGTGTACTCTCATTTTTATGTTATAATGTTCATAAAAGCAAGCATGACTTTGTCCGTCTTGTAGCTTAACCCTGTAACAAAGCCTTGCTACTTGGGGTATCGCTAACTAAAAGTAATGCAGTATAAATTGTTGAAAGTCACTCAGTGATGTTGATTTTTACAGACATTTAGGGTCTATAGGTAGTTGTGTTAAAGCATTGGTTTGTATTATTTCAAAGTTTTACCCTGTTCTCAGTGACAAATGGAGTGGAAAAAAAATGAGAAACACTTCTTAGTACACAATACAGTACACAGCTATACAACTATAGGGTCAAGAGAACATTACCAAGGTGTTTGTGATATATGTATGTATATAGATATAAGACATTATCAGTTTCATGACGGCATATCGTTATCACAACACTGATTGGATTGTATTAGAATTAGCTAACAATTAGTTGTGGCAAATAACTGGTCACTAAGTAGGCTATACTGTATCTGTATAATACATTATAAAGTTAATATATAAGAGTAAATATTTCAGTGGATCAGAGAGTGGGTGGTTGCAGTATAATATTTGCTGGTGTAAGAACTTGCTCTTTAAGGGTTGCACAGCACAGAGTTGCTTACACAGCTGTTTATGAAGTGTTAATGTGGGTGCACACAGTTATTACTGACTCAATCCCCTGTTTGCAGATCAGAGATCAACTGACAATAACACATTTGGTATTATCTCTCGTGTCTATGGTTTGGATCTGCAAGCTCTTGCGGCGTTTGTGGTTTACAAGTCTTCAGTTCATCTTGCAATGAGACATCTTGATATTAACTGTGCTAACTAGACATAAAAGATGAGCAATTAAAAAACTGAGCTTTTTTCTTGTTTTTTTCTTGTGTTCATTCCCACTCTGTCACAGAACAACTGTAAAAACAGTCACACAACATTTGAAAAGCACATAAAATTTTGGTTGAACAAACACGAACAAAAAAACATTCATTTGCAAGCATAAAATCATCTATAGCAAGTATATCTGCATCTATAACCAGGCACAAGGCTCTTCCCCTTTTTCTAATATTAGATTGTTTGTTTAATATAAGGGCAGCAGAAACTCAGCTGACTTTGAGCTGGCATACTTGTTACAAAGGAGCTAGCTTTTCCACAAAATTGCAAAACCTTCCAGCTGTGACACACTTTAGTCTGCTCTGTTCCTCAAATATGGGATAGAGTGATACGGCAGAGACTTTAAGGAGAAGAGAAGTAGCCTCTGGGCCACATAGTGTATGTGTTTGTCTGTGCACTGTTTCCCCTAGATAATATGAATTTCCTGTTGATGTCAAAATCATCATTTTTGACTACCCAAAATAAGCTCTGAAGTGTGAAAAGGAAGCACGAAATTTAATATGTCTTCTGAAATGTTTAATAGGTTTAAAACATGTCTCATTCACTATACATGCTTACCAAGAAGTGACTTAAGTTTTGGGTAATTTAAAATAAATTTTACTATTAAAATCTCATTTGACCACTTACGACTTAAAAGGGGATGTTTTCATTTAAGATAAACACACTATTCTGCCTCCTGGTCTAGCTGCAAAACCACTGCAGCCTACATGGGATATGTCAGAATTTGTATGTAGTTGAATTATAGGTACCATAGGTTGCACAGGGACTTTCTCACACATGTTCACTGGATGTGCAATGATAACATTTAGTTACCATTTTATGACATTCTCTTGTTTTACACGACTTGGGTTGTAATTACATCCCTACGGGATAATAATATATAATAATATATAGTATATCATCTCTAACATAGTCAAAGAACACTTTCAGCTTCCTGTACACTTAATAAAATTGCCCTATCTGGCACATCTGACACCTAACGAAACTGAAACTCGTGGAACTTTGCTTCTAGTGTCTTCTCTATGACTTAGCTACTTTGCTTCGTTTGAACATCATTTTTATAAGTCGCTTTGGAGAAATGCATCTGTTGAATGACAAATGTAATGAAAAAAGTAGGCAACCTGCGGAACAGTTAGTTCCGGAAGTATATTTTCCCCGTCGTAAAATGTTAACAATTTTCTTTTACATTAAATTACAATGCAAGAGTAACGTATTATATTTGTGTTACAGTGATTAGTTTTAATAATCTTCCATTTGTTTCTAACAAATGACGCTTTATTTTCAGCAGTTTGGTGGTTCTAAGTACTACGATACCCATAAGCCTCAGCTGCTGTTGCTATAGGAAGCTAGTCGGTAGGATGAAGCGGCCAGTCAGATTTTTTTTTTCTTTGCAGAGGACAAAATATCACACCATAGTGGATACGTAACATTGACTTTGATGCTGAGAGTCAACCGATTTAAACAACTGGATGTATTGTTAAATTAATATATATGTTAGCACACACACTTAGACACATTTATAGCTTCCGTTTACTGTTAGCGGTACACCCGACTGAAATTACGCCTGGTGATTGGATAGCTATTACTGAAATGTTCTATGGGAGTTGTAGTTGCCTTCGTCTTCGTGTCTACCTGTACATTTTTAGGCTTGTACCTTTAACCTTTTATCTAATCCAAAAAATACATATTTTCTAACGCGGTTGTGGCGTCATTTGCAGAGCCTCATATGTATTAACATTAGATGCTCTGTCTGCCAAAAACGAAATTATTAACCCGCCCTCCAACGTCCAGTTTACTGTTTCCATGGTTACGGCGCTTCATACTGTAGATGTCGACGACATCGCCGTGTCCCAGACGAAATCGTGTGAAAAATACGGCTTTTAATTGAAGTTCGACATGAGCGTGTCTGTCACTCGCACAGTTCCTAAGAAAAAAGATGGTAGTAAAGTTGTTAGACAGCAACGGGTTTATGACTACTTGTATGGTGAGTAAACCTCAGTAAACGCCAGTTAACGCGGGCTAGCTTTGAAAACTTGCTATCTTATGTGGTAATTAGCTGTTAGCTGAAATGTCAATTTTGTCGCCACAGATCCAGTTTATACCGTGTCCTCGGACGTAGACCATGCCAGGTCCAGTCTCAAGGCTTATGCGTCTAAAGAGAGAGTCGTAAGTTTTGTCCTCATTTGTCACACAGCTTAGGTTACCAGTCCTTAGGTTAAGTCCTAGCGCGATGTTTTAGCTTCTTAATTAGAGGAGTAATTCATTTTACCACACTACAAACAAGTTAAAGACGACAGTTATTTTGGCTTAGTAACATTTAAAATACAACTTGCTATATATTGGGCTAAAATGAAATAATAATACTGTAGTTTAGGTTTTGCTTGATTGAAATCATAAGAATTTGCAGAAAATTGTTAAGAATGACCAAGTATTGTCTTCAGTGGACTTTTAAACCTTAAGATACCTTTACTAATTGTTACATAACAACCTATAATATCAGGAATCAGGAATGTATTTTATAAGAGTAAGTAAAGTAGATATATTTAAACACTGAACACCCACCCTCTGTTTGCCTCTCCTCCATTAGTCACAGGTTTCCTATGACCAAACAATAAGCCAAGTCAACATTGTTTCTTAGTTGCTACTGTTTACATTTTAGAACAAATAAATGAGCTCAAGATCAAGATGTTTATTGTCATATACACAGTAAAAACATATACACATGTTAGAACCATGTAATGAAATTCTTACTTTGCTTGGTCACTTTTGTATACAGAGACAACAGAAAAATGGGAATGGGAAATGCATGTGCTGACAGTATTTATATCTCCCTTACTCAGAGGAGAGTGCCTATGTGAAATGCATGTGCTGACAGTATTTATATCTCCCTTACTCAGAGGAGAGTGCCTATGTTTGGGTCTATGTTCAGTAACCTGTCCCACTACCCACGGTATACTGTTCATCTGGACCCAGCAGACCCAGTACCAACCACAATTGATCGCTGCTGGCGAGGCCACACTGAGCAGCGCAGGGAGGCACTGCAGCAGTTGGCTGGGTAACACAAACAGACATCATTTTATTGAGCAACGCCAATGGCTGAGATGTATTAATTCAAGATCAAAGCTACTAGTCACAAACAAATTAACTGTGTTCCTTGGCATGTTTATCTTCTTGACAGGGTTATTCCAAATGCTCAATCATGGCTTAAAAGAGAGGAGTGTCATGTGACTGGAGCTGATCGATGGAAATTCTTTAAACGGTTTGACTAGGCAGTCCGCAATATTGAATTTTTTGTTTGAATGTAATCATATCAACTTAATTTTTAGGTGCTATCTCTTCCTCACACTATGGCGGTTTACAGAATATACTCATATTTACACTATCTCTGTTACAGTGTTCCCTTCTTTTTTCTTTAGCCCCCTGATTCCTTTTGCACATCAGGTTCCACCGAATGTGATTTTTGCTTTGCCAAAGTAAGTTTAACAGGTTCCTCACAAGAATACATTTTTCAGCTGTTTTTGCTTTTTTGTTAGAACATGGTGGCTTCCCTTTTTCTTCTCAGAGAAGACTTTGTAACCACTGGTGCAATGAATGCTGAGTTACAACCCACTCACACGGTGGGGGTCCAGACAGACTACAGAGAAAGTGAAACACAGACAGACCCATACAGCCCTGAGTATGTGGTACAACCTGGGTCAAGTCCCGCAGAGCTCCTGCAACTGGCAGCTTTGACTTGGGGTACTGTTTATATCTTCATCAGTTATGAACAGTAATGTATAATTGCCTTGTTAATGCCATAAATTTCCAGAATTCATACACCAGAAAATGCTATCTCTACCTACCAGTTACATAGTCTAATTATACCTCTGCCCACCTCTGCAAGTTACATTTAAATTGTCTCTGATGACCATTACACACAGGTCGTGGTCTGCCTGCAGGTTTGGCAGAAGTTGAAATGATCGCACGGGCACGTGCTAGACGTGTTTGGGAAGCCAGCCTTCCTCCACTGAATGACCTGAAACAGCTCGACAAGAGGAGGCACATGATGGAAGAGATGGAGGCCAAAGAGTGGGCTTTCAGAGAAGGACAAATCCAAAAGTAATACACCCCAGCAACTTTTTTTTTTATCCCTAATCAGAGAAGACTTAAGCCATTCTCACATATAAACTCTTTTGGGAGAATCAGGTCTGGACAATGTGTGGAGTTGTGCTTACACACGTAGTGCACAGCAGGTGACTAAGCTAGATGCTTTCTCATATTGGGTGAAACTGGGGGCACCTGTGTAGCGTGTGGAGGCATGACATTATACATTGGAGATCACATCCTGACATAACACAGGATAATGTCCGGGTAGTCTCCAGGCTGTCTGACTCAAATGTTTGCGTTCTCACGTGAAGCTTACATGGGTAATCTCCAGAGGTGGGTAGAGTAGCCAAAACATGTACTAAAGTAAGAGTAGCATTACTTCAAATTAATATTACTCAAGTAGAAGTAAAAATTAGTCATCCAAAAAATGACTCAAGTAAGAGTAAAAAAGTACTTGGTGAAAAGACTACTTAAGTAGTGAGTAACTGATTGTAATGTCTAATTTACTTTTTAAAAAATGATGTAATCAGACTGACAAAACTATAAAATATGATGTGCAAATTCTAGTATTTCCAAATAATAAAATAAATAATATCTTTACAGAATAACAAATCAAGGCACAAGAAACACAAATTTCCAAATCTAACAATCAAACAACAACACAACAAACAAAATTACAGTAGGTGACATATGTATGTTTGAACTGTGACATTTCTCATGTGTTTTTTTATTCACTGTCTGTTACATCACGTAGCATGTAGACTACATGTGAGGATATCTGGAAGTTGAGTCCTGACAACTGGATCTTGTTAAGTTGAAACCTTTCACTACTCATCCAAGTAGCTTCAACCTACCAAAAAAGAAGTCCAGTTGCCTTGAGTTTGAATTATTGTGAAATATTGATCATAATTTCATTTGGCATGTGTGGACTAGATTTTAATGTCTGATTTGAATTCATACAAACAATTCACAAGGTCTGCTTTGACAGTGAGATCACTAATTTAAATTTAGCCTTTGTTTAAAAGAACATTTTTAGCAATACAGAAAAACTCAATAATATTTTGTGAATAATCTTTCAAGTGGTGTAAATGATATCTTTATGGGCAATATGTAACTTGTTTAAAGTTTTTGCTGATAATTTAGGTGATCGCTTTTATTTTGTAATGGATGTTTTATTTTGAAAGGACTGCCACCAGTCGCGGTACATCCACTTGACACTCAAAAGTAAAAAAGGGAGAAACGGTAAAGGAGATAAAAACAAGGTGTTAGGTTAGACAAAACTCTGCTTATATTTAGCTTGTTGTGATTTAAATACAGTCCATCATGGTTTTAATTTGTTCTCTAGATTTGGTTCGTTCGTGAACATCACAACTCTAGACAGCATCTCTCTGGTAGAATAAATGTTAAAAAAAAACAGTAATATGTTGAGTGTTGTCCAATGTAGCAGAGTAAGAGTAGCGTTTCTTCTTCACAAATCTACTCAAGTAAAAGTAAAAAGTATGGTGCAGTAAAACTACTCTTAGAAGTACATTTTTTTCAAAATGTTACTTAAGTAAATGCAACATGTAACGAGTAAATATAACTCGTTACTACCCACCTCTGGTAATCTCTAGACATGTTTGGGGTTCCAGTGCATGTGTGCTTGCAGCTGTAGATAGTGAGGTAAACCACTTATTATCTCAAATGTAGTTTAAACTACCTGTAAGCAGATACAAGTAGTATAGATCAAGTAGTATCCCAAAGTTGGAAATGTCAAATTTTAACCATGCTGGCTTTAAAGCAGCTTCAAATTACTATAAATGTGAAACCCACAGAGAACCTATCACCTTCTCACATCTTTCAGCTAACTGTTTTGGTTTTCTTGCTGCAACTTCACTATTTTGGTTCACCCTCACTTCTCAGGATTAGTGTACAGTCAATGACATGTGTTCATAGGTTGTTTCTGCTGTCTCCAAGTGGCCAAAAATAGTTACTTGAAGCATAAGTATGTTGACACAGATCTGAACACAGGTCTTCCACTGTAAGGGTGGTTTTTCTAATTAAATGGTCACAACCAACCTTGGTATAAACCAATTATGTATGTATGTATATTGTTTTTGGCTGATTAAGTGATATCTGTGAACTTTTTTGCCGATGCAAACTATGTTATCCTGTAATGCTCTCTTTTTCTGTGGTGGTGGCCAGGTTGCAAGAGGCTCGTCTTGCTGTGCTGAAGGACCTGCTGCATCAGAGAGACGAGGCTCAGAAAGAAGTCACAAATGAGAGACTGAATCAAATATATTCTAAGCATCAAAAAGAAAAGGACACAAAGTTACACAAGCTCCACAATGTCTATATCAGGTGTAAGACAACCACTGCTTCTGCTCAAATAGTATTTATTATAATGACTTCAATCCCTCTGATCCATATCTACTTTTTCATTATTGTTTTGTCCATAGCTTTGAGAAAACTGGAAGCCAAAAGGAGAAATGTAGAGGGGAAACTAGAGCAATCGCACATCTACTTCTCCCAGACACGCGGGAAAGCAGTCACAAACAGCAATACCCACAAGAACAATAAGTTTAAAAGTCACTACTTAGACACATATGAAGGTCTGCATCTACAGTAAATGCTTGTGGACAAGTAGAACTGAGTGGCTAATTTTCATAATATCACCTTAGAGACAACAGTGATAACTTTTAATTTTTGTGAATTGTAGGCTTGCTTGAGCTGGAAGCAGGGCTGTCTGGCTCAGTCCTTAGGCCCTGGGTGAAAGGACCCAAACCTATAGTCAAAGAAATTGAACAACCTGTGCATAATGCAGTAGAACTGATGAAGAAATACAAGGTAACACAAAAGGAAAAATTGAGTTTACTAAGCATATTAACAGTTTTAAACACACTGATTAACAATTGTGGCTCCACAGGCCCTAAGGGAGGATGAGGATGATCAAGTGACAAAGAAGTCTTTGCGTTTTCTTGTAAAGAAGGAGAAGCCTGTTCCTCGTCCTGTCACTCCTAGAGTGGAGGAGCCACCAGGGGTCAGCTGATGGTTTTGACTCTGATACCATACCTGTTCATCCTACATATAAAAGAGATGTTATTTCTTAACTAATTTGTATGTGTCTCATTAGAGGGATGAGGAGACGGATCTCGCAGTCATCCACTTGCAAAAACTGCTGAGAGGAAGAAGTATGCAGTACAAGGTCTGAACATATCTGCTTGCATTCATTGTGTAGCTGTTTGTTTTTTATGCCTAAAGTACCTTACAGAAGATGCTTGCCTGTGTTTTAACATCTCTATTCAGTTATCTGTGTGGTTTTACAGATGTTTAAGGGCAAGGAGAACCACCTGGAGCTCATCCAGGAACTGAGGACTGTCCATGCCTTACAGAGGGAGGAGCAGGCGCTACAAAAAGTTGACAAAGGGCTGGTGATGACACTGAAAAATCAGAGAGACAAACATAGAATCAAGGTGAAAGACAAAGACCCACTCACATGCTAAATGTTATTTTCTACAGTTTTTAGAAACGCGAAACAACCTCATTACTCCCTTTGTTTCCCCTCCCAGACCTCTCAAGAGGAGGCGTTGCAGGCCAGAGTAGTAGGTACAGAGCTTGAACACCTGTTTGACACCTTTTCCAAGGAGCTGATTCGTCTCCAGGAGGAGCGCAGGATCCACGCCTTTATACTGCTGGCTGAGAGGGACCGTCGCCTACGAGAGGCTGAGGAGAGTGGGAGGAGACAGTTGGAGGAGCACAGACGTAAAAAGGAAGATGAGATCTTCAGACAAGTGAGTATATACAGTAGTATTTTAAGCCACTGTATAAGTGTTCTAAGAAAATTGAAAAGAATACTGTTTGTGTGTGCAGGTGGTGCACATTCTGTATATTGATACTTAGAATATGCGTCTTTAAAAATGTGTTACAGGTGGTGCAGGTACACCAGGAAACTGTAGATTTGTATTTAGAGGACATTGTCTTGGGAACCTTGGAGCAGACGGCTGACCAGCAGGCCAGAGAGGAAATCCATATGAGGGCACAGGAGGTCAATGAAATCGCTTATGCCATGGAGGAAAGGTAATGGACACCTCAGCACATGTTCAGTATGCAGAGACTCAAACCCAAGGATATAATAAACAAAAATAATTTACATGTGTGTGTGCGTAGCCGGAACAGTCTTCAGTCAGAGGAGATTGTGTCAGAGTTGGTGTACAGTTTTCTTATCCCAGAGGTCCAGAAGATCAACGTCAGGCAAAGAGGTTCGGGAGACTTTATGATTCCACTATATTTACACAGTATCACTGAATGCTATATCAAATTCATTGACGTTTTAGAGTTAACACACGCAATGATTAACCTTGTCTGTAATTTCCTCTTTGTGCTGTCTCCCAGTTCACCAGAAGCAGCACAGACACTTGCAGGCAGCTCGGAGTATCATTCAGGAAGCTGCGGAGCATTCTGGGTCCCTGTCTAGTACTGTGGAGGCTTCACAGTTTTCCTGTCCCTCTGACAGGCCTTCCAACGAGATCCCCAAGGAGAGGCTCAGTCAAGTGGACCAGGAGCAGAGGAGGGAAGCTGAGAAGCACCCCGCTGATTAAAGGCTGAAAATCTGACAATATACGATATAAGTGCAATGAGATGCAGTGTGACACCTAAATTTGTTGTATTAAAGTATGAAGTTCATTATGGGGTTTGGGTTTAATTTTATTATCACTACATGTCATCTGAAATATAAAGTACAGTATATTACTGTATATACTGACAGGACCAAAGAACAAGCGACATTTCTGTCTGGGAACGTCTCTAGCCTGAACTACAACAGGGGTTATACTGTAGATAAGTGCTGGTGTCCATTTCTGTAGTTGTACCACTGCAGAAGATTCTATTCATTTGTCACTGTGAAGCATTTGTCATCTTGATTTGTCTGAACTGACTTTTGTCTCTTTTTTTATGGAAGCCACCGGCTCATATAATTAGTGACTTGTTGAAACAAGAAAATATACTCCAAAAAGTGTAAGAAATTGTCCAGTCCTCATTACCTCAGTTCCGTCCTTTTTTGTCTTACACCTTGATTTAACCATGAGAACAACACTCAGCTACAATTTGTTGCAGATTTTTTTTTATTGTATAGTCAGACTGGATTGGTTTTTGATACTGATGTAATTAACAAACATCTACAAGGTTAATCAGTTACAAACAAACTTGCAGCTGATTTGAAGTCTCTCCAAATTACTTTTTTTGGAGACTAGAGGAGAGAACGACGTCAAACCAAACTGTTACTGGTAAAGTTCAGACCAACTGTTGGATGAATATTGATATCAACAATCATTTAAAAATCAACATTAGGGAAAATATTAACAAACAAAACGTCCAGCACACCTAACCCTGTATGATGTCAGCACTGTCTGTGTGACATCAGCTTTCACAATGCTGAGGTCACAGTTGGTACCAAGGTGGTAGAAATTACGTGGGTGGTGTTGAACGTCTAATCCCGCCTCCCCGTGGGCTGCAGCCAGGAGTATTTGTAGCAACCTGCCCGTCCGGTATGAAACATCAAACAACACGTCCAGCAGGAAGATCGCTTTCACCTGTGGAGCGATTAATCCGCAGTAAATAACCAGTCTCACACGACAACTCGTGGACTATATGCAGCTGTTTGGACATCTGGAATCCGGAGTCCGTGAGTTAGAATTATGTCGATCACTGATTAAAACTCGACCTTTAACCAGGTAAAGGAGAGGACAGGGAAAGTGTCTTTAACATCAGCGCAGCATTTTTAGAACAGCAACAATGTCAGCTGTCAGTGCTACGAAGTTACAGTATCACTGTAAAGTCAGATTAATGACGGTAAAGATGTTTTATTCCCGCATGTTGTCAGTCGATACGGTTTGTTTAGGGTCCAGACATTTGTCACACAGCTGTGGGAGTGAAAGTAATGTGTGAGTCGTGGTTATTGTGCACAGTTCAAACACACATAATGTCCAGCACTGCATACTGACATTAGGCAGGTGGTTTAAGAACAATATAGATAAGAAGAATATAGATAGAAATGGCGTGTCCTACAGTCCCTGGTCACCCATCTAGTTTAGCCTGGAGATAGTGTCAGATAAAAAGTGATATCTGACCATCAGAGACGGAGTAACTCTCTTTATGCTTTCTCTACAAGACAACTGACTAAATGTGACCACACCATAACTTACAGATATCCCTTCTGATTTTCTCTATGCCCAAACACTACATGATTTCTGGCTCTGCTACTGCCTGGCAGATCACAGTTCTCACAAATATCACAGTTAACTTCTATTTCAAGTATTAACAGTCCCAGTGGTGTCCTGAAATTGTGCACCATTCACTGTACTGCTGCAATTTCAGGATAATTCAGAGCACTTGATGTTATTTAATATCCTATGATAGACTGTGACCATTTAGGTGAATGACTTAGTGAGTCAATTGAGCCTTTATTCACTTGCGTCACTGCACCGTTATGAAAATTTAATAGAAGAAAATTATTCAACCTCAGTATTGTTTTCTTACTCTTATAGTTGAAAGAAAGAATATAACAGCTCATCACTGTGGATTATGACTTCCATAAATTAATTCTCAGTATGGTTAAAAACAACCAGTGGTTGATCTTGAAGCTTGACCAGTGCTGTTTGTGCTTGTGGTTGTCAACACTGAATGACAATTTCTTTACATTAAATTAGCCAATATAAAGTTCTCATGCCAGTATTATCTGATCCTCTGTCAGGACACAATGATGCATAACGTTCTCACCAACCAAAATGAGGAGGACGAGGAGGGAAAGGTAACTGAAGATGAGGAGTCCAGAGCTTGTGGTGTGTGTGGAGATCTGGCAAAGGGTTACCACTTCAATGCCTTGACGTGTGAAGGCTGCAAGGGCTTCTTCAGGTGAGGCTGTTTCACTCTCCCTCCATCACTACCTTCACATCTGTTGCATTTTGTTGCACCTGTCATTTCTTCTCTGTTTTCTATTTATACTTTGTCGTGGTGACATCAGTTATAATAATCATCATGATTATCAGGGGTGTAGGAGAAAGGTGATGAGATTCTTCTCACTTTTCCTTAATGTATGTACAGTAGGTGGTGAGTGAAACACCATTCCAATACACTGGTAATACACTAATGCAGCACATTAATGTAAAAAGGAATTGATGTAAAGAATTGCATTTGTGATGTTTTCTTCATAGTACACAGAATATTTTGACCTAATGCAGCGTTCCTGCTTATGTCTCCATTGTGATGTGCTCAACTTACTCACAACA
>JAUBNQ010000013.1:9191841-9209425 GCA_032353495.1 Ctenopoma kingsleyae
CAGTAAGTAGTGGTTACACTAAATATGAGTATTTGAGTGCCTATTAATGAATGTTGACTTAAACTTTGTAAAGTGAGCTACAAATTCTACAAATGCAATTTTTTCTTTTTACGTTACCTCAGGTTGTGTTTGGTTTTATGTGTTGATGTCAAAATGGAAAACAAAAATGTTTTAAACATATTTTAAATAAAACTTCACTAAGGTGTTGATGAAAATATATTGATAGTTACTTAATAAAAAGTCAAGCAGTGCCCCCCTGTGGCTATAAGAATAAATACAGGTGGACAGTATTACAAAGATCCCAGCTGTTATGTACAAAACATTTAAAATTGACCTTATAGTAAAAAAGTGCTGAACTAGCTGAGTCCTAACTGCATATGACATGCATTAGCAGGTATGTATTGTGTTCAACTTACTAAATATTATACTATACTCAAAAAAGTATAGTATGTGTACAAAGTTCATTTTATATTTTATTTATATGTATTATATTTGTGACGTATAATTTCCTTTTAGTATACAATGGTTAAATGTTATTGTATAATAAATGATTAAATAATGGTCTTTGATATATGTAATATTCACTGTATGAAATATGTAGTATATATGTAGATTTAGGCCACTACACATTAATGTACATACAACTACTCAGACTTTCTACATACATACCAGCCTTGACATCAATTTTGCTTTAGAAAGTTAATTTAATTTGATTTATAAAGAGACAAACTCACTAAAATAAAAACAGAACAGACAAAGAGTTTGATCATTTCCAGGCTATCCTACTCTTTATTTAATGCAAATTACAGTACCAGGGAACTATTCCTCAGAGCACGCAGAGGGAATATTTACAAAGGCGCACATTTAGCATACCTTCACAGAACAAAAGAAAAAAAAATAAAATAAAAAAATCAGTCACAAACATAGGCATTCAAGTAGTAGTACTGTAATACGGGATGTTCTGTAGTATTTTCGTAGATTTTTTTCAGTTCTTTAACCCCAGTTAAACCCAGTTATGCCAGTATATAAGTATGTATGCTAGTATTACACTAGCATACATCCTTACTTGTGTTATTTTCTGGTAAATTTTCTGGTTTTTATTATACTGGAGTTGGAGTGGGGTGAAGTGGTCTGACTTTCTGGTGGAGGGTAACATGTTCATGAATGCAAAACTACAGCAAGCAGGAGACAGGAGAAAGGCTACATGACTCAGCCCCTTTAGGTGCTACTGAATTCCTCCCCATATATACAGGGAGAAGAAACAACCAAGAGAACAGAGAAACAACAAAATATTCAGAGAAAGAAGAGTCAGAATACATTATTGCCTCTGAGGATGGCTCATCAGAACTACATCATAGTTTGGCTTTGGTAACTGAACCAACACTGTGAGTAATACAGAATCTGTACTGTACTGTATATGTACAGTATATGAGGGCTTTTTAAAACCCCTGCTGCCATCCACAACACCCCCCACACCCATTTCATGCCCCTGAGACTGTGCCAGGGCTGTGATTTGTGTTGGTGTGTGTGTCTAAGATAAAACATCTATTAAAATGAAAACATGTCTACTTAATCTTCAGTTAAGGAAAATATCCTTACAATTCACAATGTCTGTATATTACATTAAGTGTGCAATGAAAAGGGAAAGAGGTGCAAGTGAAGAGAAATCAAGTGGAAGAGCGTGGGTGTGCATGTGTGAGTGTGTTGCAGAATAGCAGGACATTCAACAGCACCAAAGGGAGAGTCACAATATCTGAAGGGGGCTTGGGGGTGGGGGTGAAGGGGGAAACAAGGCGAGGGTGTATGAAAGCAAAGGCACTCCAAACTATAGTTACACTATACATGACTAGTTCTTGTTACAATAATACAGCTGTCATCTACTGTACTGTACAGGTAAGATTGAACATATGGCTGGATAAAGCTGATCATCATTATCATCTACAATATCCATAAACAACATCAGTTTTGCCCTGATTCTGTTTTTTTATCTTTTTTATTTCCTTCCCTACCCTTAGTCATCTTTGTTTTTGCTCATAAACAGTACATGGGTCTGCATATATACATACCTTAAACACAACATGGAAAAAAAATAACAACATAAAAAACAACATACAAGTCATACAAGTCAGAATTTTGGTAAGGAGCATTTATACTGTATATACAAATTCTGCTTTTTCTCTTCTTTTTTTTTAATGTAGTGAATATTCTCTGTAAATAAGACGCTTCGACAGACTGTACCAAGTGGCTCTGTGCGACAGGTGGAGGAGAAAGAACGCTATAGGCTAACACTTCAGTCAGTGGTCACATGAGAAAGTCAGCAGTGAGCCAGAAATCACCGCAGAGGCTTCTCAAAGAGTCGAAGAAAGAAAAGTGTTAAGAAACATCTTGAGTTCTTCACAGAGACAGAGAGAGGAAGATTTAGACAGGGGAAGATGTTTGTCTAGACACTGCACTGTCACAGAAACACTGTTACAGACAGGGTCGGTACAAAGACAGGGGATAGAGCAGTGCCCTAATTCCATTTACAACCTCAACACAGACAACACAGGAGAACAGAGAAGTGACTGCTGGAATCTAACCTCACTCCAGCAAAAATCAAACAAAAACAAAAAATACCACTTTATCTAAATCTGTCTTTAGGCAGCAGCAAATATTGCCACTGCTCTGCCAGATATGAGCTCACCATAAATGATTTCTGAACCATTGTAGTTAATATACATATATCTATATATACTTTTTATACATAATGAAAATTAATATATAAACTGTGTGTGTATGTATGTTTGTTTTGTATTGTATGTATATATCATACAAGCACACAGGACCAGATACATGTCACATCCATCGCACATGGCAATCCAAAAAACATCTGCCCAGGAGTACAAAACAAAACTTAAAAACATAGTCGAGTAAAACAGTTTGCTAACCATTTAAAAACAACCCCAGGCAAAGGAAAAAATAACAACCTGTCCAAACATTACCCCCCAAGTAGACTGCATCTTTCCACATACATCAGGATCATCATGCATCCACGTGTGTGAGGATGTGTGTGTGTGTGTGTGTGTGTGTGTGTGTGTTTGTATATATACGCGTGCGTGAGCCTCATGCCTTGTCTGCAGAAGTGTAGGTGAGAAGTGAGAGGGCGTGGTGACCCCCAGGCGATCCTAACCATACTCAGGCCATGCACTACAAGAGGAACCAAAGGGATGGGGGAGTGGCCAGGGGACACAGAGGTCAAAGGATGAGGATGCAGAAAAATGGAACAATGCAGGGGAGAGGGCAAAGGGGAAGAGCTTAGGACTTTTTCTACAGATTGTCCTCTTACAAACATTAGCAGGCTAGCATTGTTTATACATGTACAGTGTACTTTTATTAACAGTACAGTCAACAACACCTCTGGACCTGCACTTTGCTTCCCCGTTGAAAGAGCATGGACATACATCTTTGACAGACGGTGGAGTAGAGTTCAAACAGCTGGATGAGGGCCAGTTGAAGATACAATAAGGCAGATTAGGGATGCTTGGTTTGTGGTCGTGGCATGGGGCTGTTGGTTAGCTGCTGAACCCGGACTGCGTCAGCATCGCTCCGCTGCTGTGAGGGAGGAGAGCAGAGCAAAGCAGAGCTGAGCAGAGCTCACCCCCTGGCCGGGGCAATGGAGAGGCCGTGGGCTGGGGCTGAGACTGGGATGGGGAGGGTGTACTGTTGGCTCAGGAGGTGGAGTTGGAGGCCGAGGCAGAGGCGGTAGTGGTGCTAGGACCTCGCTCTGTGCTGCTGCCATCTATGAGCAAAGAAGAGATGATGATGTACTCTCAAAGTGCAGACTTTGGAAAATGTAGTTAAGGAAAGTGATATGTAATGTTCCTCCCTTTCTATGCCAACCACTGCTGTGAGGTCAGGCTTATATTATCAGTATGGTCAACAACACCTACAAGTGAGGCCCATTATACCCAACTGGAGCTGCTCAGTCAGCTTCTCCCAGGTGCTAATGTATGAATTTGTTAGGTATGTTAACTCTCTCTGCTCAAAGAAACGACTTGCAGTGTTTAGTGCTCATAGTGCTTTTTAGCATGATGTTAAGGCATGCAGACTCCTAGCACAAGTTGAAATCCACTCAACTTCTAATTAAATAGATTGACCATTAGAGGATGAAATGTGTTGTCATGTTAGCAGCAGCAGGAGACACCACCAGCCCTTTAAACTGATAAATACAGCTAGCCGCAGAAAACAAGAGCCTGATGGAGGAGGTGTAGTTCTAACCTGTGGTGGCAGAGGTGTTAGTTGGGGTAGAGGCGGCAGCCTGGCTGCGGGCATGGGCAGGGATGAGTATGGAGGCCAAAGAGGGGTTACTGGACAACTCTGAAAGAGAAAATAATGAGATATGTTGATGTGTCATATCTTTATACACAGATCTTCACTGGTATAACAGATACACAAGTCTGTCAGGCATGGAGATTTGTTGAATTTTAAAAATGAGGAGATAAAAAAAAAACGGAGACAAGAAATGTTGCAAGATGGAAAAAAACTGAAGATGCAAGAGATAAAGAATAAAACTCATAGAAGTAATATTTAATGTACTTTAAGTACAGTGTATTAAAGTACAGGGACAATTATATCAGTAAATGCTGATCCCAGAGTTTTATTGTTGGAACTATATTGATTGATTAATCATTTCAAGTTAGTTATTTTTGAGAAAAAAAAGTCACCAATCTCTGCTTTCAGTTTTTATAATATTAATATTTCATGGTTCACCTCACCTTTTATAAATACAAGAAGTGAAGTAATTACTTTGATTTTCTTATGATTTAAGAAATAGTGGTGGGTCACAATTTCTAACATTTATGCACCACACAATAATTCAGAAAATAATAAAAATTAATATTTAATGACAATTATTAGATGTTGCCTAGTTATAAGACAACATCTAGGTGTTAGTGACAAATTCTTCTGTAGTTTGCATCTGGTTAAGGCAGAGTGAGGCAGTTTTAGAATTCATATTTGTCATATACTGTATTTATATTTAGTGAAGCGCTGGACTTGTAAATGCCAATGTACAGTAAAGACATAAATAATCTGAGCTGAGGGCTTCCCATAGAGACACTAGTACATTATTGAACAGCTAGCTAGGCAAATAGTTGGAGATAAATAATGCTACATATCTCAAAGACTGCATAATACTTTCATATTTTAACGCCTGTTTTACATTTGCAATGCAAAACTGAGACTATAGGATATGTTTTCCCTCTGACTACAAGTTAATGACACTTGTGTGTGCATACCCTGGGTGGTGAAGTTGAAGAGCGAGGGCTTCTCTCTCCCGTTGGGCAGTTTGACGTTGGGGTCACGCAGCTCGTCAAAGAAGGAGTGCGCGCAGGCCTCTAGAGGAGTGAGGCGGGCTGTGGGTGTGTACTCCAGCAGGCGAGAGCAGAGGGCGATGGCCTCCGGAGGCGTACGCGGCCGGAACACCTGAACACCAATTATATACAAAGCGATGTTGACAGAGATCATATGAAGTCTTTTCCACAGTCAGTGTCAACACACACATAAAATGAACATGATTCTTTCATGAAAAGCTCATGTAGGTTTTATAAAACCTACTGCACCCATTTAAATGTGACAGTTTGTATGACGGGGTATGACTGAATCAATGAATACATTTGATTGTTGCAGAGAGCGACCACAGCAGGGCGCCTGAGAGACAAGCACAATGTCCTGCTACAGTCAATTTGGCCTTTTAGGGTCAGGAAAGTGTGCTCTACCTGACAGACCACTACAAATGTGTCAAACAGCCTTTTTGAAGTGTTTCTGATTCATCATGCTATGTTTCATGAATAGAAAATGAATGAATGAATGAATCGATGAATTATCAAGAAGAGGAAAAAAATCTTTTCAGTTTGGCAGAACTGCATTTTGTTTTCTCTGTTGATTTTAAAATCAAAAATCAAAAGTCTTTGACAAAATACTTTTATACTAATTCAAGAAGCCATTTGAGAAGAAGATAAAGCATATATATTGTACAAGCTAACACTTCAAATATCTTGTCAATTTCTGAGTGCTTCATAAGTTCAAAAAAAAAGATTTTATGATGTATCACTGAGCCTTTGGCATGGAAATTGCCCTTCTTCATAGGCCTAAAAATCTGATCTAGTCTGGGGCTAGAAGAAGCTCTGGTGGGTGGAAGTGATGAGGTTGAATGGTTGCAAAGCAGTAAGAGGGCATGTTGGCATTACTGGCATGAAGAGATGCTGCAGTTGTGGATTATAGAAAAATAAAAGGGATCCTGTACCTGTTGACTCACCTTAGTCCAAGGATGTGCCTTGATCTGGGGAAATTTGAACTCTGTGTAGTTGGGGTTCATTTCACGGATCTGCTCCCGGGTTGGGGTGCCAAGAACCTGGAAGGAATAAAGCAGATGGGACACAACATTATGTCTTTCTTCAATTGCTATTCACTTGTGAAAACAAAATAGACCCATTATTGTTGTTTATGAAATCTTTTATAGCCCCACGAACACCCCAGTCATTACCTTGATAATTTCAACCAACTGATCCACTCCACTGTCACCAGGGAAGATTGGCTGCCCTAGCAACAGCTCTGCCAGTACACAGCCAGCTGACCACACATCTAAAGGAAAAGGCAAGTCACCAAAAAGGAAAAGGAAGACAGACAGAAGAAAAGGACGTTCAGACCTGACCATAATAATGCACTGTCTGGAGGAGCAGAAAATAAAACAGAATATCTGCTAATATCCTGTTCCCTTTGTCAATGTGTATTTAACTTTCGCAATAAAATAAATTATGAGTAATATGTAATAATATAGTGTATATGCTGAGGTTATACTTTATACTACACACAGGTTACATGTTGACTGTGATTGCTGTAGTGAGATTACCTATGCTTGAAGTGTAGTCAGTGGCACCAAAGATGAGCTCAGGAGCTCGGTAATAGCGAGAGCAGATGTAGGACACATTTGGTTCTCCTCGGACCAGCTGTTTGGCACTGCACACAACATGAGAGCACATAATCAGTATCATCACCATTATCACCATACTCTGTTGCATTTTGAGCACACCTAAAGAGCCTAAACTTCACCAAAGCTAAGCTACAGTCAGTTAGCATAGCTTAGCATTAAGCATGGAAACAGAAATACAAACACATTATATTGCTACATTTTAATCTGTAGTAAAATCTGTAATTTTGTTAGCTTTGAAAAGAATGAGGTAAGCCATTTCCCTATTTCCAGTTTTTAAGGTAAGCTGCAGGTAGAGTGGTACTGCGTTTCACAGCAAAGTCTTAGCAAGACACCAAATAAGCATCTTTTCCTAAATGTCAAACTGCTCCTTTAAATACCAAGAAAAACATGATTAAACCAGACAAATTCTGGTTAGTGTCTCACCTGCCAAAGTCACAGAGCTTGAGCACAGCAGTTTCTGGATCGAGCAGCAGATTCTGGGGTTTGATGTCCCGGTGGCAGATCCCAAATGAGTGGATGTAGGCCAGGCTCCTGAACAGCTGGTACATGTACAGCTACACAAAGAAATGCACACACTCAGTTTTCATTTCAAAGGGTTTAAGTCTGGAACCGACCAATCAATTTTAGCCAAGTCATGTGCACCACATTTTATCAGCAAATGTTTAGATGACAGCACTACAAATGACCTCCTGTGTATGTTAATGATCTCTGTGGGACTGATTAACTGTGGGTGTTTTTTTAATTATTTCACTTACGCTGAAAAATCATTTATTCAAAAAGATGGACGATGTGTAACATGTTTTCTTTTTGCCTTCAGAGATTATTCGCACATTTGTTTCATCTGTCACAGCCAGAGAAATACTTGAAAAGTAACAACTGATCTGTGAACACACACTGGATGACATTTATATTTTCTTTTTGGGAAAACAATAAGAATTTGTTTTTTTCTTTTCTAAAGTTAATGAAACTCAAATAAATATAATATTGTGTAAGCAGAAGTCACTATGTCCTTTTGTAACCAGAAGTAGTATAATGAGTTGATTAAGCCAGTGACAATTAAAAAAAAATTAAATATATATTTAAACACATCTGCAGAAACTAATTTCTTACATGACTTTTAACTCACTTAGTAGCTGCAGGTGATGAACAGAGATTTACAGTGAGACTCACTGGAATGTCTACAAATCCGGTCATAAAACACAAAAATAATACGAAATGTGTGGTCTTTAAAAATGACAAATGGTTAGAAACAAAAAAAACAAAAACAAACACACACTTGTTTGTACCTTGACATAAACCATGGGCAGAGTCTGTTTGGCTCGGCTATAGTGTCTGGCCACTCTGTATACCGTCTCAGGAACATAGTCCAGAACCAAATTCAGATACACTTCATCTTTCTGTTGAATAGACAGAAAAAACAGAGGTCACATATGCACACATACAAATCAAAGTACATAGCAGAGTACATTGATTATAGTTTACAACAACCCAACACTAGAAAATCAGTAGAAAATCAGTAGAAATTCTTTGTAATTTGCAACAATTAAAATCCTACATAAGTAAAATAAAAATTACATTAATGACAAACACATTCACACACATCCCCACACATTGCCATCCCTCCCTCTTTCCTCTCTCTGTCTGTAGTTTCTATTCTTAGCTGTCAATCTATTACCCTGATAAAATAAGCAGTTTTCAATCTCCTCTTGCATAGTACTTGTTTCAGTGTCTCACCACTCTCTCACTCACATATTCTTTTTCACAGTCTAACTGGGGATCTATTGTGTAGGACTCTCCCCCAAGGCAGGAAACACACAAGTATGCGTATAAAGGCCGGTGCTTCAACGGTGGCCACAGACAATGATATCATTTCCTCATTTCCTGGTTGGACAAGGCCTCTGTCAGAGGGCGGGGTTGTGCACATTCTACTCTAGAGCACAGTGACCCCGAAGGATGCTGTATTTGAGGCTTCTCAACCCAATTATTCTAGGACTTCCTTTTTCCTTTGATTCTGACCAGAGTCTGAACAGCACTGAGTCACAAAGCGTCTCTTGTGAAAGCATTGTTTGAGACCTTTAACTGCCGACTGCAAAATTACACTTCATACTGAAATGCAACAGTTCTTAAGTATTTTTAGTTACCATTACGGTATGCGTTCACCTTCTTAGCATATAAATGATAATTCTAGCATTAAAAAAACAGGAATAAACACTGACCATTGTCAGCAGCAGATTAACAGAAATGGGTGCACTGCACGAATGAATATTTATAGCGGCAGGCCGCTGTATGTGGGATTGACTCAAAAATAAACTGGAGTGTGAATGTATTAAAGCCGCATGTCACTCATTCCAACAGAATTGCCCATCATGTGGCTCATGTTGTTTGATCATTTCTGAACAACAGAGGTCAGTGGCAGAGAAATAAGCTTTAATAGGATTTTGCATAGATAATACTTGTCACTTGCCACAAAGAAATATCTAGAATATCGCCAGCCTTATACTATAAAGTTCTATACATAACACAAATTATTTATTTCTCAAAGCAACAATATGTGTGCATTCAGTAGTTGTACTTGAACATTTAATGTGGGATTCCTTTATTTACTGTCTACACAAATGTCCTATACAACATAAACTGCTCACCTGCCACTCACCACTGTGGCTTTTCAGGGCACATCACACAGCAAATGTTGCACATTGGCTATCACCAACTGAAGCGATGAAGATGGCCCATAGAAAATGTAGCTCTGTCATGCAATCTTGTCGTCTCATAACTTTACAGGACAATAAGAACTTTTTTCTAACCACAAGTGTTGGTTTAGAGCCATTCTGGCCTGCAGGAACATAATGTGTAATGGACATTAAATCTTGGAGTTGGATTGCACCAGTGAGAAGTGGACACCAGTGGTGCATTTAATTGTGTAAATCTAACCAACAAACAAACACTTGTTAGACATACCGCCGCGGGATAATAAACTAGGGGTTCCAAATTAAAATTTCTCTCTGCTGTTTCGCTTTCTTTGCCTTCCATTTAGATTATTGGGAATCAGTGTCTGTATCCTTTTGCCTTGTCTCTCCCATCTGTTAGTGGTGTTAACAGTCTGTCCAACATGCAGCTTAGGTAGTGAACAGCGCTGACTCCCTGCAGGTCTGCAAAGCACAATGAGTGAGCTGAGCCAGTGAAGAGCTCCCAAACAGACTGTGTGGTACACTTCTGTCAGCTCAATGCCCTGCTTTGTAGTGACCGCTCTCTCCCACTCACACACTCAGACAATTAGATACATATTCGGTGAGTGAGTGGTAAAAGGGGCTTGGCTGGACTGGGAGACAGTCACAGATGCTATATGCGATACTGGTGACGAAGAGTTGCGTTTTTAAAACAGCTACACACTCATCTGTCAACCCATTACACTCTTTCTCTGGGTTGCTATCATTTAGCTGTATGTGTGTACCCATTCCTCCCTCAACATCAAAAGTCCCATTGATAACATTTGTGACGGCTAAAGAGCCCGCTCCGCCTACGGCTAGCGCCACTGAAGCTATATTTAGCCTAGCAACAGGGATGACTCACTTCCTGCTATAAAGCCACTTCCTTGGCTTGTTCCCAGATGGTTAGCTTGGTGGTTCACTTCTGTTCACTCAGTCTCTTGTTGAGAAAACTGCTTGCAGTGGAACAACTGGCTCAGCTATCTATCAAATATGGTGTGTAAAGAAGAGGATTGATGCAATCTCTGCAGTAGTAATGTACAGTGTCAGTATCCACAAGTGTGAGTGTGAACAGTGAGTGAATTACCCTCATTTTGGCACAAACTAACGAAGGCAGTTGCAATATCACACTACGCATCTCCTGCGTGTCTGTTAACATGTTCAGGGACCAGATTCAGTATGTGTCAGGCATTGCCAGACACACTCACTTGTCTCTCACTGTTTCTTGGCAAAGCTTGTGGCAGCTCTACCGACTACTTAATAACCCAGAAGCAATGTTGCTCAACCACAGCCAATCTATTAATATTTGTGTATATGCTTATATACTGAAATACCCTTCCTACATGTGGTGTTCAACAGTAAAGGCTGTCTTATGGCTCTGGGCACTTAAAAGCCCCACAGGGATTAACCTTAAAGCTTTAAGGGGAAGGGGGGGCATTTTTACCTTATCTTGTGATCCTTTGTTTAGAGAGTTCAACTCTATATCAACTGAATGTTTTACATGCACTATACATGCACTCTTTTCACGACAACTTATTTTGAAGAGGTAAAAGTCAACCTAGTATTTGCTTACCTGCCTACGCTGTTTGTACCTGTGGCCTGTTTGAACATTATTATACAAGTGGCTAAAGGGTAAAAGCAAAATGTACACTGTGTGTGTCAACCACACCACATGCCAACAGTTAGATAAGACCTGTGCACACACTGGCAGCTCACCATTAGTGCCAGTAGTCCCAGTCTGTCTCACACCTATAGTCGGCATGAGCCTCACATCAGGACACAAACAGTACATACACACACCTATCCTCATCTTGTCTCTTTGTCACATTCTCCTTTTATTTTTTTTTTTTATCTGTCATCTATCTATTAACTTGTTTGTACCCAGGTGATATTACCTTGGGCTGGTTCACAAGCCCACCCCCCCCACACACACACATCTTATGGGTGGTAAATCCTCACACAAACAACACAGTGCTAGTCTCCATAACTAGCTGGAGTGATACGGTCAGAAGGAAGAAGGAAGATGAAGAACAAGAAGAAACTGATGCATGAAAGGGATTTAAAAAGGTGTAGAACTGAAAACATTAGGAGATAAAAACAAAAGTTATGATTTATCAAAATATGAAGTTGAAAAACTCAGGTTGTGAACATAAAGTCACCATCATCACTGTGTCATTACATCAAGAATTAGCTGTGATTCCCAGAGGTGATGATCACATGCTGTGAGACAAGGGGTGGGAACAGGATGGTGCTTACAGAATAGAGGGGAGGGCTCGAGTGAATCTATAATTAACTGACACCCTCTAGTCTGGCAAATAAATGCCCCATACACATCTCTCAGGCTTCTCCCCTCCAACCCACCCTCACCATCACCTCTCCCCTATAATCCCCAGTAGCCTTCCTTGGCTTCGGTAAGTGTGCAACATTCCTGACTGCAGTGTCATGGGTATAGTCCCGACAGCGTGTGTGCCAGGTCCATGTGTCTAAATTTGACACATGGACCTGTGCCTGTTTGTCAGCCAGTCGAATGACATATTCCAGCCTGGTAGTCTCCAGGGGACCTCCGTCGGACAACACAGGCAGACAGCAAGGCAGAGAAAGGGGGCTTCCCTGTCACAAAGTAGTCTATGTACTGTATTTATGAAGGACAAAGAAGCCAGGAGGCAGACAAGTGATGAGAGATTGTGCAGCTGACAGTTCAAAAGGCAACATAAGTAAATATAAGTTAATATATAAGTAATTATAATAATAACTGATACTTTATTAATCCCCTTTGGGCAAATTCTTGTGGACAGGCAACCCCCTAAAGTGCCAATGGTTTGGGGTTTGGTGTCCTGTCCAGGGACACAGCATGTGGCCAGGAATCGTGGGGGGTGGGTGAACCACCATTCCTGGAGTTTGTAGACAACTGCCAGCTACCTTACAAACTTCGCCACCGTCGCCCCAAAAAATCACGTCTTGGGAAAATGTTAAAGAAAGTTAAATTATTTTACTACTCTGACTGATACACACAGGAACTCCAGAGAATCTTATAAATAAAAATGTTCTTCAAGGTCTTAAGCACATGAACATAGAAGGTAATATGAATTGAGCAGCTATTTAAAGGGTAGGAACTGAAATAGTCATACAGATAAAGAAACAAAGCCCACTGCACTTCTTATTGTAAAACAATTCACCAAAATTAATATGTCATGACTCATTTTACCCATTCAATAAAGCTGATTTCATTATTTTAAAAATACATTTTAATTGCTACATGTTATTATTAGAGAGATCTTACAAGAAAGGTGAAGCATTAAAATAACATGTACACTAGTGATGGGTCGTTCGCAAATGATGCTTTGTAGAGAGCCGGAAGAGCCGACTCCTGTCCAGGAGATCATTCACCATTCATTTTACCCAAATAAGCAGATGAAAATTAAGAAGAAACAAACTCAGCCAACTGACCTTGTCTCCACTGGAGTAGAAGAAGTAGCGCAGGCGGACTATGTTGCAGTGGTCCAACTTCCTCATAATCTGCAGCTCGCGGTTCTGAACAAAAAACATGAACGACATGTTACAATTAAGCTTCAGACATCTTTCATGCTTGTGTTTCTTTAGGGAGCCTGTGGACCTTCAGGGGACGTTGAAAGCTTTCGATTGGACCAATGGCCCAAAGAGAAAGTTTACTTTCACTGTTTTTTTACCTGACAGGAATGTGTCAGTATACAGTATATGACGGTCCAGTCATAATAGTTTCATTATGAACATACCAAACACTGATTAAAATACTTTACAGCATTGTCTTATTGCCGTAAAAAGATACTACTAATCAAAGTCACCTATAAAAAAAAGTTTGCAGCACAGACATACAGTACAGGCATAAACTGTTCTGAGAAAAAGCAGTGAAAATAAATGTGTTAAAGTAAATTTTCTCGGGGCCTGTAGTGTGAGGAGCCTTCACAGGGCCACAAGAACAAAATGTTAGCATTGAACCCCGGTGAAGTGAAGAGCACTCCATTTACTGTATATTCATTTACAGTGTGTCCATTCAGAAAATGGTTGTGTATATGGACTTCTCAAGGTGGCAAGAATTCAAGCATTACATGAAGCTTTAACAGCTCAATTATAGTTCATATTTTCTCCCCTTCTCAGTTCTCCATCCCTCCCTCCTCTCTTACTCTTCCTCTTTATCACCGTGCTTTGTGTTGACTTGATCTAAAGTGCTTGTGTAACATTCGGAGAGTGTTGACTACACTGTGGTGACTGAATGGAGGATGGTCAGAATATAGAGAACAGCAGAGGAAGCACAGTGCAGGAACAAAAGTAGAACAAAAAACAGATTCTGTGGCAGAGCAGAGAAAACGTTACATATAAATCAGATTTTTTAAAAGTCATGTGCTAACTGAATGTTATAGTTAGGGTTTAACTTATCAACATGATTAAAATTTAATACAGTTCACTTTTTAGTCAGGTTGTAGGATTAATATATAATTAGAATGTTTTTCTGTCATATTTGCATAAATGGACCTGACATATTCAGATTTGTTGGTATTTGTATTCAGGGGTTTCTGTGACCAGCATGGATTACTAACCCACTGACTGTGATCATAATTTGTGGAATATAAAAAAACCTGTGAGTGACAAATTCATTATCTGTTTATTTTATGTTAGTATTTAAAATGTAAATTACTGAAAATGTAAATCCTATATCAGTATCTGAACAAATAAAATAAGACTAGCAGTGGAACATACAGCATAATTTGATATGAGATATTCATCTGGAACACAGTTTTCACATATGAAAAGCTGGAACTATATGACTTGCTTACACTGTTTGAGTACTTTACTTAATACGTGTTTTTTGAATGCACAGTTACTAAATATGTTAATTCACTGTATGTCGACTAACTGTTTCCCTTCTACAGACACAAGACTGAGCCGACTAGCTGTCTGAATGGGTTGGCAAAATAGTGAGGAGAAAAATGTCTATGGTGCTCAGTGGCTGACTGATCGTGTGACTAATGAGAGCCACCATTATGCGGGTCAGAACCATGCTGGCTGGCACATGCTGCTGTTCTTCCACACTTCTCTGTCACCTTATGAGGATTTAATCCCCAGACATTCAATTTTAACAGAGCAGACTGAGCTGTCTGTCCACTAAACAAGTAAAGTCAACAAGTAGTAGTAAACAAGACCATATCATCTCAGCAGCAGCAGCAGCAACTGCAGCATCTTGCAAGTCAATGCCCTGGTATAGACAATCCCCCCTGCCTAATTCACTTACAGGCAGGCGCAAATGGTTACCACAATCCCCCATTGTTTTATAACACTATACATGATTACTACCACCACACACACCCTACATCATAAAGTCACATTATAGTGTGTGGGTCACAAACCCGCCATCTAACTATCATCCACTCCAGGCAACGCCCTTATCTTCTTGCAGTAGCTTAGTGGGAGTATTTGAGTGTGAGTATATGTGTGTATTGTTATGTGAAAAGAATATTGTACCATATGGAGAAGGAGCTGACAAGCTGTTCACTGAAGCCCTGCCCAGCTCCAGTTATACTATACTGCAGTCAGTCCTGCTGACCTGTCATCCTACAGTGTGTCAGCAGACCAGGCAGCAGAGACAGAAAGAGACAGACGGAGAAAGAGAAAGACGGGATGCCTCGGTTGCAAGCTGCTGTAAGTACTACACCTGAATACATTCTGCTGATGTACACTGTCAAACAAAATCACACCCAGTTTCCAAAATGGTTATCAGCACACAGCTATTGTGCACCACCCACACACAGTTTTATTGCAATAGCTTATAGATCTACCTTCTGAATGGAGACAGGATCAAACTTAAAGGCCAGCATTATTCTATATTTTTTACTTTCAACAATTCCAAACTCTTACTTGGGTTACCTTTGTCTAATATTTAAATTAGTTTGATGATTTGAACCTTTTAAGCGTGGCAAATATGCAGAAAAGTTTTAAAAAAAAATCAGGAAGGGGTAAACACTTCTTCACACCACTGTAACTGTATCATTGACTCCTTTCTTATAACAACATGAACACCATGTCTCTTGTGTTAAGTAGTCAATACTGCAAAAGATAAGAGTCAATAAAACTTGAGTGTGGCACAAAGCTTGTAAGCTAGCTTTTAATCAGTCCTGTCAATAGAGCTTGTTACTGGTCAGTAGGGCTGGGTGATATGGCCTAAAAATAATATCGCGATATTTTTAATCTATATCACAATACACAACATATATCGCGGGGGGTGGGGTGTGGTGGTGGGGTTTGACTCAATTGAAAAGCCGATCTCCATTGTGGCGATTCAAACGCTGGTGTGTTATACAGAGGTCGTCTCAAACTTACTTTAAAGGCCACCATCATTTGCAATCTCCAGCAATTGACTCTCTTGCCGCACAGATGTGCTCAGTGCATCAGGCATGTTTACAAATGTAGCGCAGTCTTTTATTTTGAAAAACCAGACGATTCTTTTATTTTGAAAAACCGCAAGATTCCGGTCTGTGCATTTGTAAACATGCCTGTGATTGCATCAAAATAAAAGACTGTCGTGTGAAAACGGAAATAAAATAATTATTTTCTTTCTCTGTGGCGCGGTACCAAATGACCCATAGACCGGTACCGGTGATTGGGGACCTCTGCTCTAGAGGTTTCACTTGGGCTTTCACGCTTCTTTCCGCGAGTTTGCTTCCCTCTGCTGTTATTCCAGTATAAAATGAGCATTTGCTAGGAAACTTTTCTTGATGGGCGGGGGAGTGAGCTATCTGCTGTGAGAGGGCAGAGAAGCGAAACTCGAAGCGAAGTACATGCTGTTTATTTAACGTTAGAATCTATACTCGATAGTCATGATATTGTCATTTACTATATCGCACGTGGAATAAGTCGAGATAGGTCGAGTATATTCGATGTATTGCCCACCCCTACTGGTCAGTGCTACAAATCCAACATGATTCCCTCAGAATAAAATAATTCCACTCCAGAGCATTTTAAACACTGTTGTGACCAGGTCTTCAGTCTGTCACTCACAACTGAGACTTCTCTACACTATCTGTGATCATGGTTTCATTTTTAATAAAGACCAGTTTCCTACAACAAGTTGACATAGTAGGTTTTAGCAATGATTACTTAAATGGAAACGAGCAGTGCATTAACTGAGGACCACTTCCAGCAGAGAAAAAATGACTGTGTCCATCATCATTTTAACACAAGACCAACAACATTTGTTAGTCAGATAAATAAATTGGTGGTTTTTGTCCTCCTCTCGTGAGATATATTGACAATATAGAGAACCAGCAGACTTCATCACAGATCCGTCAGTAATGTTGAATAAGAGTGACAACCACCAGACAGAGAGAGAGAGAGAGTGAGAGCGAGTGTGTATGCGTGAGCGAGTGTGTATGCGTGTGTGTGTGTGTGTATGTGTGTGTACATGTGTGTGCGTGTGTGTGTTGATTCTCCAATGAGCATCCATTTTCCAATAGGCTGATATGTGATCCCTCACATGGGAGAGGAGGAGGACATATCCCATAATGCACCAGAAGCAGACTGTGAGCCTACTAAGATTGTCTCACACATTCATCAGCTACACCCTAAAAGACACAGCCTACACATTACGGAACATTATATTATTCAAAAAGTTGTGCTTGAAAACTAGGGATGTCCGATACTATCGGCCTACTGATACTATTGGCCGATATCGGCATTAAAATGTAATATCAGAAATTATCGGTATTGGTTTTTACTCTTTTAATGACACAACTTTTAGATGCCATGCACATATTATACATCAAACTCTTCAGCTACTTCCCCTCTCTCTCAAAATGTCAAAGTATGACAAATCCGAGGTATAGTTTTTGAGATATTTTTGTTTGTTTGGCACACCTTGCAATAATGTTTAAAGTTTAAG
>JAUBNQ010000013.1:9247208-9275076 GCA_032353495.1 Ctenopoma kingsleyae
GAGCTCAGCAGTGCTGAGTTCATATTTACTTGTGTAAGACTTTTTAAGCTGATAAAGCCAAGGCTTGATAAACACCTCTCCAGAGTCCAGACCTCAAACTATTTCAGAATTTGCAGCAACACTTAGAAAATGAATGTTGAAATAGCTGCCATGCAACTTGACAAAACCTTAGTAGTTTGAAATAGAAAAAAAAAAAAAAAGATGTGTCCAGATGTAGAAACTGAAAACCCAACAACGGAGGATCACAAGTTTAAATTCTGCCAGAGGTGCCTAAAAGATAAGTAGTGAGTGACAATAAGTCAGTACTTCATAAATATATATTTGTTTGTAGAGTGTTTTTGTGCTGATCACCTCCTAACTAGAAGCTCAAGGTGTCATTGAGTTTATAAGGTGTAGCTACATCTCATAATAGGTTTAGTGGCCCTTGTTATCCTCCAACACTCATCATCTAATCAGCCACACTAGTGTGTTTGGATGTGTGTGTGATAAAGTGAAGAGGGTCGATGTTTGAACTTTGGCCTGACACTAAGTCACTGAGACCTGTTACTGTTAAACTCTCATAAGATGCACAGCCTTGCAGCTGGCCTCATTTCTTTACACAGGACATACTGGAAGACTATTTTTGTCTGGTGTGGCCACATCCAATTATAGTAGTGCCTTGTTCTTTCTTTGCTGCAATGTTTTGTTCACTTTGAATTTTACTATAATAATGAGCTTTCGTGTCTTGAGTAACCAACCTATGAAGATAGTTAACAGAACAGCTTACAACAATTATTCAGCACATTCTATGAATCATTATGTTTACAGGATAAACTTCCTGGAAATGAACATGACAGAGACAGATGTAAAAGCAGTTGGTAATAAAGTAAATACCACCAAATTCCCCCCAAAAACAGGGATAAACTGACCACATTCAAAATATTCATGGCAAAGTGACTATTATGCAACTGTTTTTAAAAGATTCTTGGCTGGTTAAATAGGTTGAATCCACTGACTCTTGTTTAACCGCAGGTTAAGTGTGACTAAAGTGGGTTAACAGTACAGAGACAACTGATAAAAAGGGATTAAAGGTAGATGCAGCCAACAGACAATGCAACAGAAAAGTTCACTCTGACAAATGCAAACCAGGCACAAAACATTTTGAAATGTCAGGATGAACTTTTTCTGTTGAGGTTTGGCTACAGGCCCACATGCTTAGTGAGATAATACTAAATGTGCGCTTAGAATAGGCACTTTCCCTTAGACAGTTTGTTTGTTGTTGACTGCAACTAGCAATTTTATTTGCCATACATATTACTTTCACAATTATTTGATTAAACATTTTGAGCAGTATCAGTAACCTGTGATAGAGGACTATCACAGTTTTAGGGGGTTTTCTTCACATGGTTGATTTGCCAAAACTCCAAAAAACAATATTAAATTCAACAGGTCTGCAACTAACAATTGTTTTATGAGAGCAGCTAAATTAACTTTATTACTCAAATCTGTTGGTTATTTTTTAGATTTCTTGCTTGGTCCGTAGATTATCAAAAAATAACTGAACATATCCATAGGTTTCCTTGAGTCCAAGATGATAACTTCAGATTTCTTGTTTTATATGTCACAAACATTCAGTTTCCAATTATATAAAACATGAAAAAAAGCTAATATTGACATTGGAGAAGCTAAAATCAGATACAGTTTTGTGAACCAGGCCAAACTGTTAAATTTACACTGTTTTGGCATGTCCAATGTATTTGTGCAATGTGTTCATAGACTGGATCGCATGGTACCAGATGGCTCTTTCTGACCAGGAAAGAGTTTGTAGTGTTTTCACATCAACTTTTGCTATCATACCTTGATTACCTAGCCATAACATTTCAAAAATCACTGTTCCACAGCTCAATTCGCTCCTTTTCTTTTACAAACAATCCAGGACCAATAATAAAGAAAATGTATGCACTATAACTATACTATAGTAACTATATAACTTTTTCTTGTATGACTTAATGCAGTTGTATGGCTACATTACAGTTGGACATACTGTATGTTACAAGAATGTGAAAAAGTGCACATCAGGCCCATATTGAAGTTCAGTACACTACAAATGATGACGAGAATCTTAAAGAATACCACCACAATAAATAGCTGAAAATGTGCAAAACAGGAAAAAAAAAAAAAGGAAAAAAAAGAGACTTTTCTGGAGGAACTGGGAACACACACAGTTAACATCTGACCAGTCTGACATGGCAATGCACGTTGGTTGTGTGAATGAATACAACAAATTAAAAAAGTTTTTTTGATTCATATCTGGAGCGCTTAGACCAGCAGATGTTAGCTGCTGATATTGAGGATAGAAAGAATAAAAGTGCATTTCTTCCCGTGATTGAGGCAGACATGGAACTGAAAAGTTTAGTGTCGCCAACTCTACCAAGTACACTGCAGTATGCCAAAATTACAAGAATATTAAGCACAGATTACAAGCATCAGTTGTGATAGCTGAATGCTTTTGTTTTCAGAGACATAATCAAATAGAAGGGAAGTCAGTTTCTGAATATGTTGTGACTTTGAGGCAGTTGTCAGCCACCTGTCATTTCATCATCAATAGAGAGAGAAGATTTTGCCAAAATTCCTCCACAGCAATGTGAAAGGCTCATTGCCAGATATTACAAACATTTTATTTACTTTAATTACTTTTTCGCATAGGGCCAGGCAGGTTTGGATTTTTTTCCCTTAACAAATATGTTTTCACCAGTTACAGAGAACATTCCTACAGTAATGATGGACTGTGCTGTTCCTGTAGATTCACCCAGCAATCAAATGAGCCAAACTAGGTAAACTGGGGATGAGGACAGCTGAAAAGGCTGTTGAGGTCCAAACACCTGCTTCACTTATACTGAATAACAGCTCACCTGTGAAACGCAGATACCAAGAGAGGGTTCAGGTACCACTAAAAAGACTGAACCTGTGAAGTATAGCATAACTTTTAACTTGTATGTTACTGCAAATTTCAAATGAGTAACACTGAGAAATGTCATTTTCTGTGCTTTCCTTTATAAGGGTAGATAGTTAATTTGATTTCCTAATAATCAAAGTGTGCCCATAGTCTTTTTCAAGATACACATGCATCATGGTCCTGGTAATAGACAGAGGCAACAATAAAGTGGGTGAAGTGTAATAAAGTGTGTCCACTCTGCTGTCCAGCTAATTGCAAATGCACGTGTATGGTTACTTTATGGTTGGCCAACAATTTATGCTACCTGCGTATTGTTTGCATTTTTTAAGTCCTGCAACAACAAAGGTTAGCTGAACAGATCGATCAGATGCTCATTATTAATAATGTTTTTTGTCAGCACCGACCATCATTTCAGCTCTAATGCGATACTCGTTTCTGATTGGCCGATGACGTCAGTTAAACGTTACGGTCGACATTTAACAGCTGGTAACATAGCAACGGCACTTAAGCTAAGTACTAACTGAAAAGATAATTTCGTTAGTATAAAGTCGATAACTGTGATTTATCGATACATTTGATTGTGGAACACTATCGATTACACTGAATTAAACAGTGCACTAGCTAACGTTAGCCTCATACGCGTTACTTAACTAACGTCAGTGACGTAGCGTCCACTGCTAGTGACCCCTTGCTGCTACTTCTTTGATTAATGATGGCGCTAATAGTGTTATTAGCCACATCTTCTCATGTTACCTACCTGAACAGATTTTCTATCTCGGAAGGTATACTTTTCAGTCTGTTTCCGCCGAGTGAAAGCGATTGCAAGCGCAGAAGTTTCATACACTGAAGTGGGATCTCCTGAAATCGGTTCCCACTAAAGTTCAACACCTCCAGCTGCAGAGAGCCGAACTCCTTGGGCAGCGAAAACTCGTCCAGGCGGTTGTTTTTGGCTATCAGCGTCTTCAGTCGGGTCAGACGCGTAACGCCCTCACAGATGGTCGTCAGTCCGTTGTTGCTGATGTCCAAAAACTCGAGGCTGCAGAAGAGGCTTACCGACGAGGAGAGTGAGGCTAGTCGGTTGTAATTCAGGTAGAGCTGCCTGGTGTCCCTTTTCCTCTCGTTGCTGATACTGTCAACGTTAAATGTGCTCAAACTCAAACGTGAAAAGTCGAGCACGCCGTCGCCTACCGCCGCTGCTCCTTCGTGAGTCCCCATTTTGGCAATTTTAGCGAGAATTTAAACAAACAAACAAACAAAAAAAAAATCCCTGCAAAAGTTTCTCTGTAAGCTGAAAGCCAAGAGTTAACTCCAGTATTTGTCTATTTTCAACATGGAAAAGGGAAATCTTTTTCTACACTCGCCTCCAGTATTTAATCGCATCTCTAATGAAAATCTAGGTCACTACTTTAATACTGAGGACACGCTGTTTGTAACTAAATGAAAACTACGCTGAATGTTGCAACTGACCTACTATACAGCCCTTCCTTTCGGACAATATTTGCTTAGATCTTCAGCGATTGGCTAATTCTTGTAATAACCCCGCCTACCGCCTCGTTGATTGGTCAGTCAACCTCTCTGTCATATTACAATACTTTAATTAAGGCATTTGTAAAAAGTATATTGCACAGTTTATTGACGTTTTTAGAGCTGCACACTACCACGTCGCTAGGTGTAATTGCAGTGATTAATATTTTAAGCTGCAGCTGCGGGGTAATGGCGCCCAGCTGCCCCGTTCCACATTTGCCCTGCGTTATACAGCGTTATGCAACAGCACCCTTCTGTTACATTGTGCAATGCTCTGCTGACTGCATTGAATGCGGGCGTGCATAGCATGAGAAAAAGTAACAGGATAATTGGGTTCCCCTCACTGAATTCAGGCATGTCCATAGTACTGTCACAGCTCTTTTCTGTTCCATGTTAATTTATGAAGCAAATTGCAAAACTGGGAAGTGAGGTTTATTGAAGTACAGTAGACAGCTGGTTTTGAGAATCTTTTGAGTTACTAGTTGATGTCCCCTTAAGATTTTTTAGAATCAAAACATGTTATAGATTATCTCTATTTCTGTGTGCTGCTGTCTAAATAAAAGAGAGAACTCGACATTTCTGAGTTTTTCCATTTTCCATTTTTTCTCTCACTATTTGTAATTGAAATTCAGCAGATGAACACACACACTCCTAAACACAAACAAAGTGACAAAGTTGTGTTGTGGTGTATGGACTTTATTGACATACATATGTTTTCGTTACAGACTCTGCACCTTTAGTGAAATATAAAGATTTAGCTTGAACCTATTAAGTAATGCAACTTTCACACAGACACTTATCAGGGACATAATCACAATGCACTAGTTTACTGCTAAACTTAAGCAAAGCACACTCATTCTTGCTATGCCACATGGCATAATAGCCTATGTGCAGGCAAAGGTAGAGACCTGAGCTGTTTGCAGGTCTAAGGCACTGATTTTTATTGTCAAACCTCCCAGATTTGATACAGGATTTTAACAAATAAACTCATTTTTACAAACCTAACTACTCTCAGCATCACACAATAGCACATACACAATCACACACACACACACATTCACATCTGGTTATTGATGCATCTAAGCTACTTTAGCTGACAGTGAGGCTAGTCCTTCTGTTAGAGTCATTTTGAAAGTACAGGTATAGTGTTGTTGCTGGGTCCAGAGTAATGTTTTACCTGGAGAATTCAGTACATCATTCAAACACTTCATTAAGACTTTGGTTTCATTTTTCCCATGCTATATTCAAATCAGGTCTCACCTGGATGCAAGTTTGCTGCTTCACACTGAAAGCGGGACCATTATGTCACAGAAAATATAAGAAACAGATGAAGAAAAGCACCAGAGAGACTTGTATGAGCATAGCATGGGAACAATATGAGTTCCGACTTAGTCCCATAACATACTGTACATAGAAGCTTTTTTGCAGAAGCTTTTTTGCAAACTTATTACTTTAGAACTGAAATACAAACAAATTTCAAGCTTGTGATAAACTAAAGTCTAAGGAAGCTAGAAAGAAAAAAAAGGGAGACAGAGAGAAGTGCATTGGTCAAGTAGTGGCCTACTGTGGCAGTTCTAAATGGCAACATAAATCAAAATCTAGTCGCTTTACACTCTTATTCTAGCTCTTCAACCAACCTACTGACTATAAAATCTACGAGGGTGTGGAGAAACATGCTGCACCAGGTGTCAAACTGTCAGCTTTCACTGTGCCTCAACGGTTTCCTCATTTCAACAGGCGGATTTTCCAACTTCCCAACCTAACAGTGACCTCCTTACTCCAAGACAGTATCAACTTGACAATTTATTTCATAATAATTGTAAAAATAGGATTGTAGTAAAAATAGCCCTGGAGCTAGTGTAGAGGTGGAGTAATACAATCAAATATGACAGTACTGAACACAAGCAAATCCTATAATATTCTTTGATAGCCCCTGAATCTAACAAACATAAACACAGACACTTAAACAATGTAAAAAAAAAATATAATAATTAACATAGCAGAGAAACATGAACAAGTCAGTTTAATAACAATGGCCGTAAGGTAAATCAAGTATGGAAGAAGGGTGATGGTTGTGCATCCTCTCCTTCATTGCATCCTCATTTAGGCCTCCTTTGTGCTGATCTTCATCTTTTCAACTGTTTCCTGTATATATTAAATAAAAAAAAAAAAAAAAAAAATAGAACAGTGAGGTTTAGTGTGTCATTTGACATATTAACATTTTTGAAAACACATTAATCACCTGAATGAATTATCCATTGACAAGCACATTTGTATTTTGAAACAAGGTCCTCACCACTGAATTTCATGTACACAAGGCCCCAGCAAGCTCACGGAGCTGCATTTGTTTACAGCTGCAGTATAAGCTACCCTTCTGGAGGATAGAGTACATGACCTTGCTGATTCAGCCATGGCTTCAAGCCAGAGCTCTAGTGCTACCTTGTGAGCTTCATGCGGTCATGCATACAGTAAATATAAGCAGGGACACGAGAGCCGACATACAACAAAATAATAAACTACTCTTTATGTAGGTCAGTCAGATGAGATATTGGGATACAAGTCAGTTTTTTACATTGTTGTGCTGACAGGAGTTCAAGGCCTGCAGTGACTGTCTTGTGAGATGTTTGTACTGTACAATCCCAGCTCAAGTACTGTGCACATTTCACTTATTGACTGGCTGTTAGTCTAGTATAACATTACAGATAGAATTTAATTCAAAAGTATTTAGGTTTTGAATAATTTATCTGAATTACTCATTATTATTACTCTGTACTTTTGGCCATTTCATTTGCTTGTTTCCACAACACTGACATCATTATTCTATTGTGTTCTGAGTGAACCGACAGTAATAGCGAACATGTTTTAGGCAATGTCTTTCTACGTTTGTTGTACCACATAACAGGCAATGTAATGTAATATAATGTGTACTTATTTAGCATTGCAACACTGTAACAAAAAACTATAGTTTCTGCAGCAGAATAAGACATAAGGTGTATTCCACACATTCTTCTCCCTGGCTCCTACATGGCTCCTACACTAACCACAGTGCATCTTGACATGACAATTCATTCTGCCGTTGTGGTGTGTTGCGCGAGTAGCTAATGTAGCCTCATGTTGTTGAGAATAGAACATAGAGATCTGGTAAGCTCAGTTCTTTCTGACACCACTCACAGATTTTTATTTTTATTTTTTTCAAACTTGAAATCTTCAGACAATTCAGTAACTCGAGTGACATCACTCCAGGCAATTTATCAGACTTTGCACAGCTCCCCCTGGAGCCATAAAAAGGCTTCAACTTTTCACATATAGAGCAGCATTCACCATGACACGTAAAGCAACTTTGATATGTGAAATTGGTTGGTTTCCCTTTTAAGCCTGCTAGAGAATGAAATGTGAAGAGGGCTACTGGATCTTCACCCTTAACTAACTAAAAATATACAGCAACTCTTTTACAGGGGACATCTCTACCTTTTAACAAAGTATAATAAAGAGGAAAATGCTGATAATAATTTGGCCGTTTCTCTGCCATATTCACTCTTTTTATATTTTTCACAGCCATTTTATAGTTTTATTGATCTAATTTAGAAAACATTACTTTATTTAATAGTTTTTCATTCATTGTTTTATTTTTTTTATGCCAGGAGTTATAAAGTTGTCGATACCCTGAATCACTGATCTGTAACAGTTTAATAATGAAATAACAATAATGACTTTACTTTAAAATTTGTATTGATCACTTTGGGGAAATTGTTGTTGGACAGCTGCCAGACAGTAGATGTTGGCACTACTACTGGGTTTCAGTGTCTTGTCCATCGACATGCAGCCAGGAGGAACTGGGAATCAAATCACTGGCCCTGTGGGTCATAGACAACTGCTCAACCAACTGAGCGACTGCCGCCACATAGAAATGCACACCTACCAATTCCTCTGTGATTTGTATTGTGCCTGATGTGCAGTTTGATTCAAATACTCTTTGTCCAGAAAAACAACTGCAAGTAATCACTGTTATATCCTGAAAGAATCTAAAAGTAGACACTTGGGTTATGGCTCATGTCAATGATATTTCATGGACCTTATAATCAAGTGAAATCCAATGGTCAGTGATGAAGCTTTAAAACACACTGTAAAAGTTGTGGCCACATCATTTGTCATTTTGTACAGAAAAAAATCTGGGATGCACGTCTGATTTATATTGATATTACTCATGGATTATACTATATTTTTTATAGTTCCCACAGGTTTTCAGATTGCAGAGACAGACCTGGTGCTTATTGAGCTCTGCCACACGGAGGTTCCACTCCTCCTCAGTCATCTCTGCCCCAACATCTGCTGACTCATCCACAGTTGATGTTTTTTCTGGACAGATAACAAAACAGTCAAGGGCACAGTGAAGGGTTACAGGGCTCTTGTTTTAATGTGTGTGTTATCGAAAGAACAAATAATAACAGGTAGAACAAATAGTACAAAGATGTTTTCCATTATTTGAACTCACCAGCGCAGGTCATGGCAGTGCAGACCCAGTTTCCACATGCACAAACACAGCGGTTACACTCTACCTGGGTCTCTGCTCCATCTTCATATGTCTCATCCTCCAAGGCACATTCTGAAGAAAGTCACATGACAGACTATTAAACCAAGACCATAGATAACAGACTGTAGCAGGACGATAACAGAAACAGTGTTACAGTGATATCAGGCTCTATGACCATGACTTGTCAAAATGCCACATCATTCATCCAGTACTGCATGTTCATTTCAAAGTCACATACCTTGCCTTGGCTAGTTTTGCTTACTAATGAAAAACCACAAGACCCCCCAAAACTTTAACTAAGCAGAACTTGCTTATAGCATGTGTGCCTGAGAAAACAAGAGCTTTGCAAGAACATTTAAGATATGTATTGTACTTGTACTTGTGGGACTAGTAAAGGTTTATCTTATCTTATGTATTACTCTGTTAAAATATCCAGGCTTGAAAATTGTGACTTCTATGATCAAAGCAGCTATGGTACCTTCTATGGTTGTGTGGACAAATTTTAAGTCACAGGCCATTGCTGAGGTTCTCACAACTTAAATAGCTGGTGTGTGGGATCTGATCTGGTTTTCAGATTAAGATTAAAATTACGTTTAGGGTTAGGGTAGGCAGGCCCGCTGACAGTCCTGGCTGGGCCCAGGACAACACGATCCCCGGACCGGCTGTCGGTCGCTACTTTTTAGCGCAATCCCCAATCGCCATCCACACACCACCGCTCCCCTCCTTTCTCTCTATGCCCAGTTCTGGGCCCACTCTGGACAGTTCTGGGCCCCCCTCTGCCGTGGGCCTGGGACAACAGACCCGTTTGGAGTTTGGTTTAGGAGTTGAGTTGTGATGGTTGATGCAAGGTTAAGGCCTAAGACGTGCATTATGTCAATACGTTTCTTCACAATCTGAGTAAGACCTTGTGTGTGTGTGTGTCCTTGACTGTGGTGAAGCTCCAGGGTTCAGTGCTCTGCAGTGAATGTTTTCTCTGTGACAAAGCAATACTTCTGCTTCCTGTCAACTTTATCCCAGATATACTGGCAGATGACTGAGCACACTGACGTGGTTACCACAGAACTCTGACTATGTCTCAAACTTTTCACAAAAGAATAGCAATTTGAGTCTCACTTGTACAGTTTTCTGGAGTCATGACTGTCTAACTAAGCTTATGTAAGTGCATCCATACACTATGCTGGGTCTACTGGTGTGTAATTGGTAATGGTGTGTTACATAATGTCAACATGTACAAACGATGGCTCACTCTTCTCTGGTGGATTGAAGCCAGGCTTCAGGCAGTTGAGAAACTCATCAAAGCTCAGTTTCCAATCGGCGTTCTCATCAGAGAGCTCAATGAGGGCATCAACACACAGGCTCCTGGGAAGCACACACACACATAGTTACACTGAACATTACAGACAGAAAGGACACTGTAGAACGAATAATTACTTTTGAGTGTTTTATGCTACATCACAGCACAGGTGTTCATGCCAATGTGGGCTCCCACCAGAGGCCTTCAGTAAAGTTTGCACAGGCCCAGACAGGGCCAGAGACTGCGTAAAAAAATAGCACTGCAGCACACAGATATGTGTGTGTATGTACAAGCACTACGACGATGAAAATGTTCACGTAGTTGGAATTAAAATACTAAAAAAAAGGAATGCAAACTGTTTCCTTTCCCTCTCGCCCTTCTATACACTCATCTAAGCATGCAAACCCAGAAATACACCAACCTGAGCAACTTGTTGCTCTCCTGGTCTGCATAAGACTGCAACTCAACGACCGACTCATTGTGTTGGATGAATTTGAGGAGCTCTGCAGAGTCCAGCTGGGAATCACCATTGTCATACGACTACGAAAACACAGACAGACACAGAAAAGGCAAATTTCACAATGAAGTTTTAGGCTGCCAGATACAAACATTATCTAATCATGGGTGGAAGTGCCTTTTCAGTTTGTTTGTTTGTTCTGCAAATATTACTCTGAAAGAAATCATTGATATTTCTGATTAACTGGTCACTCCAGGCTGCCAGTGACCTAGCAGTCAACATGTACTGTATATGGTCTGCAATATTCAAAACTAAGCTGGAGCAAAAATGGGTGTAGGACTACATAAAAATTTAAATTTAGTAGTTGTTAGCATCCATCTATTACCCTAGCCTGCAAACTCCACACAGAAAGGCACTCAGCCAAGCCATGGATTTAAAATCAGCTCCTTCTTGCTGTGAGGCATCAGTGCTAACCACTACACAGCTGGGCCGCCTGTTTTTAGCATACATTCTTATTCATTGCTCACACTGAATTGAAACACCAGTGCCTGTTACTGTTAACCTACATCAGTCTCTGTAGGGGAACTTAAACTTTGCAGATACAAACTCATCATGTGAACATGAGGTGTGTTTAAGACACTGAAAACATATTTTTATAATGGTAATGACATGAAACATCACTCAAACTATTCAAAGAGCAATCGTCTGTTTTGCTTTAATGTCAATCATGTCAGTCCACAGAATGGTAGGGGTTCGTATTCATGGGACAGAGATCCTCATTTAACTGTATTATAACTGTCAGCTTTGATGTGTCTGTCAATGAATAATTAGACAGGAGGACTATCAGGGTGGTTGGAAGAGGCCTACACATATACATAACTTAGGGCGTGGTGTAGAGACCATGGTCTGACAGAGAAAAGAAGCCCACCTTGAAGTATTTGAGCAGGATGTCAGAGAAATTGGATCCTTTGGCAAACCAGCCGTCTGGAACGATTTCAGTCTGCAGCCACTGGATCACACGACTCCTCAGCTCATTGCGGTCAGCAGCATAACATACAACTGCATGGATGGGAACAATTGCATAGGTCAACAGAATTAATAAATAATCCAAAGGATAAAATACATCACGTAAGCTATTTTACTACTGACCTCTGTTCTTTTGTGCACTCATTATGTCCCTTCGATTAGACTATAAACTACAGTTTGTCTATAGACTTAGTAGCCAAACCTTAATATCTAAGACATCATAACACCTATGTGAAGTACCCTGTGTAGAAATAACCCTGAATTTACATGGTCTCCCTAAAATTGTAAATAAAGTAATAAACATAATTCCATAAATATGTGCAACATGAGCAAATGCACACACACTAAAACTCACCTGGGCTGGCAGCTGCCTGATCTGTTTTCTTTTCTAAATGTGATTAAAAAGAGAGAAGAATATTTAAAAAAGTCAGCCTTAACATGATTACAGAGCAGATTACTAAGCAGTTGGCCAAAACTCTGTAAAGATGACAGTGTGATATAACAATTTTCCTTGACTGCCTTTACTGTCACAGCTCTGATCAACGACCAGATCAGTGAGGACACAAGTATGTCATCACCAGGTGTGAGCTGTGAAAGCTGACTCGAGATAAGACACTACTATTATCTGTGATAACAGATAAGCAAAGACCAGGAGTGTGAATGTAACAGAAGATTGAGTCAGAGTCGTGATGTATCCATGGCCTCTATTTATGGTTCACTATCAACCTGGTCACCTCAGATATTAGTTACATGAATATGGGCTAGTTCAGAGATCAGTTCTGTTAACGATATTCAGTATTATCAGCACATGCGCTATTTGTCAGGTGAGTCAATTGCCATTCCACTTCCAGGAAAATTTAATTTGGAAAAAAGAAATCACTGGTATCAGTACTCGATAGCAGCAGATATCAGCCGGAATGGGTCTCAGAATCAGTATCTCTCTTATCATGTTTAACACTTTGAAATTATAGGGACATGGCTTCCAGTGGAGGCCCACAACTTGGCCTTTGCGCCCGGTTCAGATTTGGCACATCCTGTAACCAAAGTGTCCCCAACTATCAGATCATTTATTGTCCTTGATAAGAACGTCTGTGTAATTGGTTATGATTATTGTGGTCTAAAACACACGTGGAGGTAATTTACTGGGACTGTAAAGGGACCTTGGAAACAACAACTGACAGTAGTATTGCCAAGCTTAACTCGACTTTTATGCCAGCATGGATGAGAAATCCTTAAACGCCTCAAAAAGAACAATTTGCATCCACAAATCCAAACCTAATTTACAGAAGAAAATTATCTGTCACTAGTGAGATATTTTTGTCAACACTTGTGTTGTAGTGCTGTGTGCTGTTGCTGGTACCCTGGCAGTGTCCATCATGGGCCACCTGGATCTTCAAACCCGTCAGGCAAGCATCTCTGTGGAGCTCACAGTGATTTCTGTAGGTCTTCCCGTTGCTGCCACACACTGACCTCTTGTGGGGCTTACAGCTCTGGACAGAGATGGAGGAAAACTAACATTGACTATTCCTTTTTTTTAAGAAAATAATGCTGAGTGAATCAGACAAATGTCCCCATAGGCCTCACAAACCCCAGGCTCAATTATTTTGAGGACATTGATTAACTGCAATTTAGAAGTTTAGTTTTGGGAATGTTGCTTATTAAAGCCCAATATCCCCTGATATGGGTCCTGCTGGCCCTGTTTTGAAAAGAATCCCTTTGTCAAAATCTAGTTTTAAAAATATAGTGATGCTTTACTTATATTTAGCATATTACAAACGAGTTTATATAACCACAGAGTAAACCTGGGCATGCACAATGTTCAAGCATAGGAATTCACTAGCAGTAGTTTCTTTTGAGCTGCAGTCTTGCGCCAAGCCCTCACCTCTATACAGAGACAGCTGGGCTCCCCCTTCTCATTAACAGCACACTCTCTGCCAGCTCCACAGAACACATTGGCACACACTTTGCTCTTGCTCTGCAGCTCCTGAAAGAAAAGAAAGCACAATGTTGGCACTTCAGAAATGGCATTCTCCTTGTTAAACACGCAGGGCGGCACTGTTGCACTTGTAACAGGTTCTTTTGAAGGTGCTGGACACATTTTACAGCACATAAATCAAATTTGCATATGGAGCACAAATTGCAATATTATACTGTCACATTAAACCATTTGTGACCACCGTCACAGAGACTCTTCCCTTTTCGCTGCATTGACATCATAGACTCTTTCTCCTGATGACATGAATGAAAACTCACTGGTATTTACACCTCACTTCCCTTTTTAACTAACGAAGGAGGTTATATATGTTTTTGTACATGTGTTTTGTGTGTTAATTAGCAAGAAATAAAAACAAAACTGCTTCACAGATTTCAAAGACAGTTATTGGTATGTTTTTCAGAGGGAAAATAACAAATAATGAGCAAGGTTTTGATAGCCTTTTATAATATATATTTGAAAATGTGTATTTTTGATCGCAATGTATGAATAATGCAGCATATGAAATGTCATTTTATTTTTGATTATTTGGTCAAACGCATACTTAAACAGACATTGTCTGTATTTTTATTTCGATTTTATTTATGTATTTCTTGCAAGGCTGCATTTTCATCACCCATTCAAGCTTCATCTGAATGACCCCAGATCTGGCTGTAAATTTGACCTATTTGCTTCTTTAAGATATTGTTTAATTATCAATAAACACAATTCAAAAACACTATTCTGAGCAAGCCTTTAAAGTTTGATGGCACATTCCCTCCAGGTGGCGCTATGTCCCCAGCATGATACATTGAACTAACGATAACTTTGTGGTGATTAATCTGAATCACTCGCAATTTAGTACATTTAATGAAAGTACAAACACATGAGGCAGGATTTAGTCTCTAAAATGTATGACTGCAATTTCCCAGTCACTGAAAATGTGGGTCACCGAGGGAATTTAGATTTATCTGGAATGAAACACATCTGCCATTAATTTAAAATATAGGGGGCTGTACTCTCTTAATGCTTACTTGTTAGTGCTATATTCTTGTTCTTTTACATCTTAATGTTTTTTTGTCTGCACTCTTACTGAAGTAGTGGTTGCCATGTCAACAGACTCAGCTCAAGAAGTGACAGCTGACCATACTCCACTTCAAAGAGAAATGACATAGTGAAGCTGATGCCTTAGATCTGTGGGTGAGTGTGACTGGGAAGCAGGATCAGACCTCTCTATATTGCCACCAAAGTGTCAGCTTAAAAATCCTTCACTTCATTGTTTCTAGTGTTTCTGTCTCATTTAATTATCTTTTCTAGTACATCCAGTCAGGCTCATTTCCTTTCTTGCCTGTGTTTCTTTATCTTTATCTTTTTGTCTTTGTTGTGGAAAATCTCCAGTGGAGTTCACTGGAGTTGCAAACTAACCAATCTCAAGACGCCAAGCAGAGCTCCAAGAGCTCTTTTATGACCCCCATTACCTCCTCCTTTCCCTATCTGTGTTTTCTTGTATATGTGTGGGTTTATATGTGTGTATTTGAGTTTGCATGTGTATACAGGGAGTTGCCACATCTGGAGTCTGAGCTGTGTTTTCCTTTGGGCCTATTCCCATGCTATGTGAAATCTTTTCTCCTCCCAGTTTCTCTAGGCTCCCCTCCTCCACCCCTAAGCTGCTGTTTCCTGTAAGAGCGAGACAGAAAGTTGGCCTTCTGCATATGACTGCACGTGAGCTGGCATCCAAGCTGCTGTGTGTTTTTGACTGCACAGTCTGGTATGTAGGTTAAAATTAAGGTGGAGGGGGGCGATGCAAAAGTCTAATTGTTGAAGCTTCAACTCAAAACTCATGAGAGGGGAGGGACTGTAGTTTTTAGTTCATTCCTATGCATGATTTAAACACACAAACACACTTGGACTCCAAAGCTTAGGTCATGGAAAATCTTCAAAGTAATCCTTGTGGCCTTGAGCATGCTGAACAATTCAGTTTGTTAGACACAGATGGGAAAGAAACTGTTGAAACCTGTAGAAACCTCCAATGAGAACATGAATAATGTAAAGACTTCTCAGACGATTGTGGTATAAAAGCAGACCTCTGTCTGTCCATCTCTCTCTGAGTAGAACCAGCAGAGGATCCCTGGCATTTAACTAATGAATACAGATATGCAAGGTCCTTTTTCACCGGATTCAGTTGGATTGTTGCTATGGTGAGAGCATGTACAAGCTCCCGTTGTGTCAAGATCACAGAAGTGCCAGTCAAACAAGACAAATGAATCCAGGTCTCATAATGAGATCACAGCAGAGTGTGATGTTCAGTCACTGTATAAAACAGTGGACAAAGCAACTCTGATGTCACCTAGACTGAATATTGGAGCTGCAGCCTATCTGCCTTTTGTGGTCATAAATCATGTCTGTGTTTAGCGTGGAGCCTTCACTGTTGCCAGGAACATTAGTGAGAAGACATGCTCTATTATATACACCATGGTTGAGTACATTTACATGATTTTGATCATAACATAAACATACAGTTTCCAGGGGAATTTCCCAGGTTTTTGATCAGCCATGCCTGTACCTAAGTGTCTTTGACAACAAAAAGTCCTTGTCACATCCTGGTGTAATTTCTGTACCACACACCAGTTACATTTCTGACTGTGTGGTCTTGCTGCATTTATCATGCTCTGCTGGGTTTGACTGGGTTTGGTTTTCATCAATGTGACATAAGAAAAAAATGCAATAAAATATAGGCTTAAAGAATTAATTTGACATATTCAGAGAACATAGGCCTATCTTTGCTTTCTTGGCAAGAGTTAGATGACAAAATCTATACGGTTGCCAGACCTGCACAGTAAACTGGAAGCTGAAACCATTAGCCAGTTACCTTTGCTTAGCATAAATACTAGAAATAGCTAGCATGTTGAACAGTAACAAAATCCACCTACTAGAACATCTACATCTAAAGCTCACTACACAATATGTAACATATGATCATATCTATATAATTATTTAACATTGTGTGTTTTTGTTTCATTGATTAACTTAGTCAAGAGAACATGTCTGCACACGAGGTAATCAGAAATGCCAGAGAATCAGTTTCTATCACAGTAATAGCTAACAAATTCAAATTACTGAGATTTGTCTGTTTACAGTCACAAACATGACGAGAATTCTCCACTAACCCCAACATAAATAAAAAAAAACTATAGTGCATGTAAAGGCACAAGTCACAAGTATATTACTGATATTCACAGTTCACATTTGATTTTCCTCAGGCCCTTCAACTTTTTTTCTTTTTTCTTTATCTCTTTTTGTCAAGATTGATTTGAAAGTTTTAAGAAGACTAAAAGGTTTAAGTGTTTTTTTTTTCCTCTCTCAACACCCATTTTCATCATCCTGTCTTTGTGTGGTGCCTCTCATTTCCAGTCTAGTGTACTTTAATATCTGCTGTGCTGTAATCTTCTCTGTCTTGTCATCTTATTCCCAGTGCCATGCCCTTTTACAGCAGAGAGACGTGCCTGTAAGCCGAGACCAGCCTCACACAGCTAGATGGAAGTCAGAAGATGAAAACTAAGTGACGAGAGAGAGAGAGAATAAAAGGAAGAAGCTGTGAAGAGACTACTTTTAAGTAACAGGTAGATAGTGAAGAATGAAGAGAAGAGGCAGAGTTGTGTGCACTCTGAAGTCAGTTTCTCTCCTGCCACGCTGAGTAAGACTGTGTAGGTGAAAGGGCAAAATATTGTTGCTTATAGGTATAAAAAAAATTTAAAAGCCTATTTCACTTACTGATAAGGATACAGGCAGTGTGACAGCAGCAAGGCTAGTCCTGCACACACCAGAAAAATAAACATCAGGACATCTATCTGCACATCGTTCTGTGTGTCCTGGTCCTTTTTCACACATACACTCACAACAGTATGAGTAATGGAGCCTATCTGCCTTTTGTGTGCATGCTTTATGTTTTGCAGATGCATGTGTGTGTGTGTGTGTGTATCTCAGTGATGCACCATTGGTCTAGCAGGACAATCAATGTTTCTCTCCTGTGAGTGTCACTTTACAGCCACTGAGGATCCATTCCCACAATGACCCTGCCCCTCATTAGCACAGAAAACATTGATTTATAGATTATAAACACCCTGCCAAGGATATGCCAACAGCGAGATACAGCATAAAGAAGGCTATTATATTTAACTTTTCTGTTAATGAATTATACAACAATATGTTGTTGTTTTTTTATAGTGATTAGTAATCAGCTTGATTGATTTATTGGTCACACCAAGCTTCATTTAATACAATCCAATAAAACATCTCTGCAGTAAATCCTTTTCAAATTAAGCCTGTGTTGGAGAGGTGTTGATTCAGTGCTACATATATGGTGTGGAGGCTGTACTTTCCATTGTTGTTGATTTGCGATGCATTATAAAAAGGTGAAATGTTGTTCAGCTTGAGCTCCATCAGCATCTCTATGACACAGTTTTATCAAGAAATGAATCTGTAAGCGTCATAATGTTAGAATCTGTTGCAGGGTTATTGTGTTAGATTTAGTGGCTGTATCATAGTAAGCTGGTTCCTCATTGTAAAAGAAGAAACGTCTGGCAAAAACATGTCTCTCTTTCCCCAAAGGTACAGTACATCTGAGGTGTGTTTTCATGAATAAAATTAAATTGTGATAGTTGGCACTTGAAATATTAAAACAAATATATTCCAACTGCGTCAAAAGAGATGGACAATCAATGTTTTAATTCATTCTAAATTATTTCTTCAGGCCAGCAAAGGAAAAAAGGATTTTATTCTTAGTGTAGCAAAAAAAACTTCAAATCTTTACAGAAAAAACAATAATATAAATGGAATCAGTTAATTGTGTTTTAATGACTAAAATGGCTAAAATAATGTTTTGAGTATCTGCTCACAATAATTTGGCAACTTATCTCCCAAGTTATTTATAAGATAAGATAATAAGAAGTTATATTTCAGAAAGCTTTAAAGCAATAGACTATAGAATAATTCTGCTGATATGAAAAGATAAAAGCTCACTAGTTGTGGCCTGAAGGCACCAAGCTGTCATTTTAGAATCACGAAACTGTGGTTAAAACTGAAAGGTAAGAGTGAACATCTTACTGTATGTGGCTGTGACGATCAATGCCACTCTCACGCCCATATGCTAAATATGCTGTGACAGACAATAGCATGTTAGCTTAGCATGGAAGGACTTTTAAGAATTGCTGCTCCACCATCTACATCATGTACTTTCACCACCACAGAGACAGTCAGATTGATGTGTGGACATATACAGGCACAGCAAGGCAACGTCACCCTCTCCACCTCAAAATGCAACCCAGTTTTTAACAAGACAAGTTATTAATTAAAACAAGGTGAAAGAAAGGGGGAAGAAAAAAAGATATAGAGGCGAGGAACGCAGACAGAAGAACAGACAGAATCAAAAGAAAGAGAAAGTAGGGGAGGGGAGTGCATTCCTGAGCTATGTTGTGCTTCAGATGTGGTCCGACAGAGTTCATCTTGAGCCAAAATCTCCAGTAACTAGGTCAGATAGGTGCCCCTGCTCTCCCCCTTTCCCTCATTTCCTGCTTTTCCCATGTTGTGTCTCTAGCTTAACATTCTCCAACACTCTTCATGAGCTTCGTGAGATACAGGCTTATGGCAGCAGTGAAAAAGACAGGGAGGGTTCAACCTGAACAACTTGTCTCCTTCTGGTCACAACAACCTCCTTCTCACCTTCCTTTCCCCCTAACCAGGCTTTACCAGAAAACAGTGGAGCCCAGCCAAAGAAGAATGGGAACCACTTTTACTTAACTTACTTAACTTTAACCATGATCCTGGAATTAATGCAAGCTTGTGGCTAAATCCATCGCACAGGGAAGAAACATTACACACTGTCATTGACTCCGAGTTTGAGTCATTACAGAAAGCTGTAGCATTTGCCCTTAATAATTCAAGTCCTTGCATTCTAAAAATCCCCTCCGCTTTTTCCGTTCTGAAACTACTCGACTGCATCTTCATACATATCAAATCAGGTTCCGTGTAACTTCTTCTAGCCTCTTGAGATAGGATGTACAGTAAAGTCTTCACAAATCCATTTCCCAGTATGACACAATGTGCAGACATGTCCATAATACTAAGGCTTGAGTTTGTTATAAAGATATGAGTGCTATAGGTCTATGGATGGTCTCAGACATTAAATCTGCAGAAGCAAAGGGACACCGGGTAACAACCAGCTTACACTGGTCTGCCTGTTATTCTTCTCAGTGTTTCTTGCTCAATGTGAAAGGAATGCACCAACGGACAGGATGATGTCACCCCAGTCTACAGCCTCTTATTTTACACCCACCAGTCTTGTTGTTCAACAGCTGAAATGTAGCAGCTACACCCTGAAACAAGTGACAAAAGGAAGGAACAAAAACAAGACAGACAGACAGAAAAAGAGGGAGAAATGAAAGAAAGGAGGGAAGGATGGAAAATAAATTAAAGAGAAAAAAAACAAAGAATGTAAGAAAGAGAAGGAGGGAGAAGAAAAGCAGGAAATAAGTCACAATCTGGGCAGAGCCTCATCTGTTAGCAGTTAAAACGTCACCAGAGAACATAAATGCTCTGAACGCAGCACCACCCCCAGCCTCCCCTCCCCCCTGTTCACCCTGTTGTCACACTGCTGGGACAACAATGTCCCCTGTCCCCACCACCTGACCCATGTCAGTCTCATGGAAGAACTGCCCCATCTCTATCCATCTAATCCCATACTCCACATCCTTCATCCATCTTTTCCCATACAAAGTAACCCATTTTCCATCTTATCTCAAATTGTGCCAGATCATATCACATTCTCCAAATCCTTGACTAACTTTCTTTCTTTGCCCGCTTGGTCACATTTCTCTCTCCAGTCTCATACCCCTGCTCTGTTTTGGGCATGTTTCCACTGCCAGGAAAGGAGAGAGGAAGGGAGAGAAAGGGGGATGGCTCATGCTAGGTTCAGGCCAAGGGAATGAACAGATACCCTGCCCTCTGCTTAGCTCTGTTTGAGGCCAGTATCGGGGCTAATGTCTGGAGCCTGTGTGAAGAAGGGCAAAACCCTTTTACAGGATATGTTTTTTTATGTTTAAAATCAGTTTAATTCCAAACATGCTTGTTTCCACAGCCCTTGTCATCTCAGATATGGAACTGACACAAACCAGGTCTAATAAGCTCTAACTAAGAACAACAATCTTATTTTTGTTTCAAATAAGTTTGAGTCAGAGTTGAAGGGAACAGACAATTGATGATGATTAAGAGAAGATTAATCAGCAATTGTGCTGCAAAAAAAGCTTACACGGTTCAAGCTTTTGAAGAGTGCCTATTGTGTTGCTTACTTTTCCATATGTAACAGAAAACTGAATATATTTGGGTTCTTGAACTGTCGATGAGACAGAACAAGCAATTTGAAGATGACACTTAACTGTTTTACACAAAAGCTGATGATCTGCAAAATCCTGTGTCATTCACACAAGACACAGGAGGGTGTGAGACACACATTGGCTAATGCCTCACATAAATGAGTGTGCTGTATACCCGTGACACAGTTTTAAGTATGAAGATAATCTAGTCCTGGTTATTCAATATAAAAACAAGTATAAAAACAAATACTTGGACAATACTGTACAACACAAAAACAGACTGAACAAGCTTTGGTAAACATATTTTCTGTTTTCTTGCAGCTTTCTGTATTTTACCACTCATCTCATACATCAAATAAATAAAAAGTGTTTCACAAACCATTTTAACAGTGTAAAAAAGCTGTAGTTCTCGTCAAGGCATTCTGCTTGGAACGGAAAGATTTAATATTGACCATCTGAGAGCACAGTGGTAGACAAACAAACTGCATTTGCAACTCAAGGTGCATCCTCGACGCGTGCCGCTGGGCAAACGTTGATCTCTGGTGGAAGTAAATGGGCAGTCTGAATTTTCCCTGTCAGTTTATTTTAGCAGAAAGCTCTGTGACATGTTTGGGTAATTTTGTACTGTGGTGAATTGACCTACCCTTGGAATGCAAACAATTTTTTAATGCGTCTCACTAATGATGTTGATTTGTTGCCTCTGGCTGTGAGCAGCAAAGAGCAAAACAATGGAAAATTCTCGTCCTTTATAACCTGCACTCAGGAGGCAGGTCCTCTTCTCAGGAAAGAGGGTTCCAGGCTGCCTTTATGATTTCAACTCAATTACCTCTTGAGTGCATGTTACATATTAATTATTGCTTAATCACAAAACCTTTGAGTAGACTTTAGTGCTGATCTTTGTGATTTGCGTGCACGCGTTAATTTATGTGTATAGTGCCTTCGAGTGCAGGGTGCCGGTAATGATAAGATACCAGTGCAGCTGGTAAGCTAAATGAGGACTCCTTTTAAGCATAGCCAAGAGTGAAGAGAACACACTGCAGGGACATGAAACACAGCACACCCCCTCTTCTTTTTTTCTCTACCCCCTCACTACACAGCCAAGTCTTACCTCACCTCTGGTCTCTCCTGCTATAATTGCATGATTGTGGCTTCATCTCCTCTCTGCTTTACATCACTCTATCTCACCACCCTCCACAATCCCTGCGCAGTATCCATGACGGGATGTTGAGCTACAGTAATTAGAGCAGGCTGATACAGACAGAGGACACAGCGTCCCCTCATGTTCTCTCCACCTGGGCAGATATTTTTAGCCCACCTTGAATGAGAGAGAACAGGCATCAACATGGCAACATGGCAGAGAGCCTGAGAGGCTGTGGTTCAATCAGAGCTGGCTACAGATATAAGGACCCAAGAAGGGAATCAGTTGCTTCTTCTTTTTCTTTTCCTCAGTTTGTATCCCCTCAACTCTTGGACTGTCTGAGTGGAGAGGAGAGCTTATCTGGTTGCCTTTGTGGGCTGTTTTTCTCTTGACGTCTGTATTTTTCAAAACCCAGAGTTATCGCAGATAATTTAATTAACCACTGTGTCATTCTACCCTCGCACAAATTATGCAGGATAATTCAATAACGCTGCATGCCATTAAAAAACAGAAATAAACACTCTGCTTGTGCTTGTCCCCGGATGCTGCAAACTCTTATGACTTTCACCAGGCCTGCATATCGACCTCCTTCGCAAGTCAAGTAAAGTAAAGTAAAAGTCAAGCTCCCGATGTAAAGTACTTGAGCAACATAAATGTTTTTTATTATAAGATGACTATCTGGTTTTCAGCCTGCTCACAACACACTCAGAGTCTCGACCCCAGCCACCCTGCCACACTACATTTCTAAGCCACTTATCTTCAAACGCTGCCATTTTTCACCTCAGGAAGCACACGACCATTCTCCTTCACAACAACCTATACCAGAAAATAAAGACATCAATTCACACACAAACAATCCTGTTTTCAAGAATTGTGGCCGGCTCTTTTAAGCTGTGTATACAGTAAATCTAACACACCTGAACATAACCTAAATACACACCCTGAAGCTTCATCAGATCCACTCCTGTGAGGGCTTTGCTCCAACTTGTTGACCTCCTTTAGACAGCACACTGGTATGCCAGTACAGGCCCTTCCCACAGCCAGACAACAGACCATATATTATCAGGGTAATTACAGCTGGAGGATAAATGCCTTCCTAATGCATACCCATTAACTTCTTAGATACACTCAACAATCTCTGCTGTGTGCTTTGTCTTCACCAAGCCATACCTCACAGATCATGGTCATGAACCCAGTAAAGATGAACACAATAGCACTTTTTCCAATGAGCAATAGGTAGGAACAACAGTGGAAGGACAGCAGGAAGAGCCTGCATGTCAAGCTATGAGTGACATTGTTGATGCTAATGGCCGTCTGTGTGACACACTACAAAGATACACCAGGCAGCAGGCAATTTGTTTATGTTGTGTTTCCCATTTACTTCAGCACTAAGTGTTTTACAAATCTGATCTCTAATTAGACAACAGCTACAGCAGAATAAATGAAAGGATGTCAGTTCCCTGTTTGTTTTTAAATAGAGCAGTCAACACAAAGCCAGGTGTTCGACAGCTGTGTCCAGTGAGGTGAGGCCATCAAACACCAGCTGGTGTGTTGACGTGCGTTTGTATTTCTTAAAGGAGTAGTTCTGGGAAATGTAGCAACTTGCTGATGAGAAGATGATTATGAAGCTGTAGTGAGCAGCCTGGAACAGACTGGAAACAACGGAAGCAGCTAATAAAAAGGGCAATTCGCCCTTTTATGGCAGGTTATGCGCCAGACTATTTCTTGGCTGGAATCTGTTGCCAGGCAACCAGTGGAGACTCCAGGAAGTTATTGGCCATCCTGAACATGTCCACTAATAACAAGGCAAATTATAGTTGTTACACTTTTTGAACAGATCAGACAAACAACCTGTTGATTAGTGACCTTTAGAGGTGTAGTAGTTAGATTTTTACACACTTGGATAGAGCCAGGCTGTCTCCAGACCTAAGCTAAGCTATAACAATCTGCTGACTCTAGCTTTATACTGTATTTAACACACAGACATGACCATGGTTGTCAATTTTCTCATCTAACTCTTGGTGACAAAGCAAAAATTTGAATTTCACAATAGCTGACATCTATTTCTTGTACTGTATTAAGGAAGAAACCATTCATTCTGTGCTTTTTGAGTTGGACCAGCTAGTCTAACAGCACATTAAGTCTGTGTTTACTCAGAGGTTGGACTACTTAGCGCTGCAGTGCGATAGCCATAAGGTGAGTATTCTCACAACCCTCGAGCAGATTCCCCACCCCTGAGTACACAGACAAACACACATGGTCTCTGAGTGACCACACAAACATTATGTTTGTACACTACAAGGGTGGCTGCCAGTTGTCGGAGCATTTTGCACTGAAGCATCCTACAAAATTGATGCTGAGGGCCATCAAACCAGAAGGCGAACAAGGGCATGTGAGACAAACACAAACCTCCCTTCTTTTCTTTTCACAGCTGTCTGTCACTACTGTGTCACTCTTGTTTCCTAAGCTTCTGTTGTAGTGATAAATACACACACACACACACACAACAAAAAGAAAAACTGAGACGAGCCTTCCTGTGTGTGTGGTCCAGTAGCATGTAAAATATGAGCTTTTATTTCAGTTTTTAGGTGAAGAAACACACATATGCCTATCCACTACCTCATATGTGAAATCATTTTTAGGAATAAGAATGACATCCCTGGTTAAAGAAACTCTTCCACTTGCAATTTAGCTTAAGCGTGAGCCTCATTGTCTCCATAATGAACCTCGTAATTGCGCACAGTGCCAACAATAGCTAATTGACTGTTTTAAACACGCAGCAGACTCAGTACAGTCCTGAAACCCCCGCTGTAAATGGCTCATTTCACCACAGCACCGTGATGTCTCCAATCATTGACCGACTGCGATCTTTTCCAGATGTGCTGTAGCTGCTTTAGCTGTGTGAACAACGCTTTTGTTTGTTAACGTTGCGCTAGACGGACGGTTTCAGAAAAGCGTTTCTCACAACTACGAGGTGACATTTAGTAACATTTTACTACGCATTTCTGACGCTGTTTGAAGTTTAGAGGGAAAATAAAGGCAGATTTACCTGAGCGTTACAGAGAGCCGCGGCCAGCAGGAGGAGCGCAGCCACACTTCGCAACATCTGGACACGAGAAAGAGAAAGTGAGGTTTGAGTGAAGAAACAAAGAACACAGGAGTTTAACATCTCCACCAAACCATCTCCCAAAATGGTGAGAAAACTTCAACTTTAAATGCTCCACGTTACCGTTATTTAAAAGCTGCTCCTCTCGGTAATCTGCTCGGTAGAGGGGGAGCGGGTCTGGATGCACGTCGGGACGGAGTCGAGCAGGAGGTCCGTGATTTCAAGAAATTTGAGGAGCGCTGAGGAATTCGTGCCAGTCCGGCAGTTTCTCCTCCTCCTCTCTCTCTGCTGTGGCCAATGAAAATGTCTGGAGTCCTCGGCGGACGTTTACAGAGGGGGAGGAAACTGGGAAAGTGTGCGGTGTGTGTGTGTGTGTGTGTGTGTGTGTGTGTGCAGCCCAGTCTCTTTGAATTATGTGTTTATCTAAATAGTTTTGTCAAATGCATGTTGCAAAGACGTGTGTGTATGGACCTCAACATTATCCTCAACCATAATCTTATAGTTTCAGCACACAGCAGAGATTTTTACTGTATGACCCACAGTTACTAAATCCTCAGCTATTTGTTAAGTTTGTTTATAGTTAAAGTCACCACTGAACTATGGGGGCCAGAAAAGCTCTAAACCAAGCTGACATCATGAGGAAAAGTCAGTAAGTATGGTCAAACTTTAACTTCTCATTTAGTCACCCCATGAACTAACTCATTTGTCTTAAAGAAATAGGATCATGTTCGTGCGATGCAAGTTTTTGGTTGTGTGCCCTTCACCTTATTCATCTAATTCTCATCCCATATCCTATTCCAGCTATAAGTATGCTGTCACTCAACTGATTAATAAGACAATTCAAGCTACATTGTGTCCGTCTCCAGTAGCGGTGTCCTTCAGTCAGTCCTATAGTCCTGTATGGAAAGGTCCTTTCCACATATGCTGAAAGATTAATGTTTGAAGGTTCTTATGACTTCTGTATTTCAGAATTAAACACCACCACTGGTGTGCACGCTCTAGCAAGGCATAATTAAAGAGTGACTAGGAAGGACAGTCTGAGACATTGAACACCACAGCTCAGTGAATTTTGAACAGAAAGAACAGGGAGAATGGTTTTTTTACTACTGCAAACCATCTATTATATATGCATTCTTCCCCTCTGAGGAAATCTACCTGTTTAAATAGATGCTGTGATTATTTGACACCCTAGGGCTGTTTGTATGAGTGCTTATGTTATTTGTGAGTGTTTCATGCTCGTGTGTGTGTGTGTGCATTTTGTGATGTTTCTCATTCTACTTGCATTTTTGTTGAATAATAAGCAGTGAAAAACATGAAATCATAGAGTTTTGTTGGAAATGTTAGTTTTATGCTCTGAGTTGGACTCATGCATGTTATTGTTCGCAGATATTCTGACTATTTTTTCACATTGTCTCACTTATTCTGTGACCTTTGTTTGCCTCTCTGTTTCGCAGGAGTAGAGGAAACTTGTTTGAAAGTAGACGAAAACAATGTTTGTGCCTCCCACTGGGAGATACAAAACTAAATTGTAAATGGGAAACAAGACAACAATACAGCAGAGACATGTTGGTGAGATGACTGAATTGTTGACACTTAACTTTCCAGATTAAATGATATAACTATAACTATAGCAAACACAATACTTCTGCTATGATAATTTGTCTCAAGTGATGTCTTTTAAGTCAGTGTTAGTTTCAGGGGGAAGTTTGAACTAACCACCACTTCTCTACTTGTTGATGGACTCACTTATTTTGTGATGTATTTAACCTTTGAACCTACAGGCCTTAAGGGAAATGGTGTTCATTTAAGGCAGATCATTAAAACACAAACAAAAACTGCCATCCAGCTCTAAACACATTAATGAAGAAGCCACATAATGAAAGCGTCTGTTCCTAGGCTGGCTAGTAACACTCTTATAAATGTCACTGGGACTTCAAATGACATTTACTTTCCTCCTCAGCAGAACTGAGGTGTTCTGGTTTCACTCTGGTTCTGTATCCAGTATGCATGGAATAAAAAGACAATATTACTGCTTCTGCTGTAATATTTAATCCCTTTTGAAGTTGCTCATTGTGTTATGTTAGGAGTGTAATTCTGTATTCACAAAGATTCGCTGACATTGTCGCAAGCACACATTAAGGTGGGGGAAAGATTTCCATCTTGGCTAAAGTTTGAAAAGTCAAAAGCGTCAGAGACTATCATTTGGTTAACATCTAAAACTACAGTCTTGATTCTATGTCTATGATTTCACTAAAATGTATGTGCCAGAAGAAAATAGTTCATATACCATCATAATAATCAATTTCAATCAATTTTAAAGATTCAGTGTGTTACTTTTTTCAAATATTCTTTAGTAGAAGTATGTTCCAGTTTTTGAGCGAGCCTCTCACTTCTAACCACTCAGAGAATTTCAGTTGTTGTGGCTGTGGACTAATAGGTTTTGGAGCATTCTCATTTACATTAAGCTTTGTCCTTATTCTTCTCCTGTGCATACACACACACACACACACACACACAC
>JAUBNQ010000013.1:9280870-9294955 GCA_032353495.1 Ctenopoma kingsleyae
AGTCTTTGCCCATGCTGCCCCTTAGTGGTAATATAATAATAATGCAGTCATCTTTGTGTTATTCTTCAAGAATGAATGCGAATACCACTGGACCTCAAACTCACACCTGAAAGGAGCAACACTTTACTTTTGTTGTTGTTGTTGTTGTTGTTTTTCACATTTAAAACACCAATAACGTCTGAGTTGAGAAACTCATCTACTTGTTTGCATTTCATACATAAACACACACAAAAAAAACACTGTTCATGGGAAAGTGCAAGAACATCAGTTTTGATTTTGTAGCAATGTCCATTAGTCAGACACCTGTGTCCCAGAAACTAGAGTCCAAGTGGGGGTACTACACCAGCAAGCAGGATTTTGCAGCCAGCTAACCTCCAGAACAGCATGCAACAATCTCTGAACATTTGTTAATAAATAGAAATAATCAATACTTATGACTAATTAACACACACAGGTGCTCTGACAATCCAGTATCTCGGAAATCCCCTGAGACCTGAACCTACACCTGTCCTAAACAAAACAATCCCATATGGGCTTTACACAAGGACAAAAAGGCAAAGGATCTTATGTAAACAATCTGAACTTTTATTTTCTGACTACAACTGTGAAGAAAAAATATATAACTCGCACCTTTTTAAACTATTCAACCAACTTTAGTCTAAAAGTGAGCCAGGTGCATTACTTAACTTCATAACAACTGAAACAGCCTTCAGCTTCCAACCTTTTACACAATATGAGCAGCTTAAACACTGGTTTAAACAATGGACCTGTATTTTTACTTATCAGCACAATCTAATGCAACAGATTCACAAAGTTTTCTTTTATTTCTTGCAGTTGTTTATGGTTTCTTCAGTTAATATTGAATAATTTTACAGCATAAATCAGTACAATGTAAATATGAATGCAGTTTAACTGCCAGAAACCTATACTGCAAAATGTAGTTAACCAGTGTGTTTAATGACATGTAATTATCTCCATGCCATCTGTTAAACTGCCTTGTATCCTGAGCAGCTATCAAATCACCATCCACCAATGCCCACAGTACTTAAAACAAACACACCCTTTATGCTAAATCAGCACAAATACTGCAAACTTTGCAGGAGCTGCACATGAGGGCAGCAATGCTAACTTTACTCTCTTGTTGATCGTGCTGCAGTCTCACAGAAACACCTCTTCTAATACTGAGTCAGTTGAAGTTTCAATAGTTACCCAAGGTTTATGTTAGTAATAGCCCTAGTTTATTTATGTACTATCTAGACGTTAAGATGGTACTTTCCAATAATCTTTTCTTACATTGTTCATGGCTAGACCCATTTATTAATGGTTTATTTAATCATTTAGATTATACTAACCTGATAACAAGCAGTGTAGGAACAGTTTTCATCTGGTGTCATGTTACAATAAATATTGGGTAAGTTCTTAATGTTTTTAACTGTTTTTATATTTCTAGATGTTTTTACAATTTATGTAGTAAATAAGCTGAAAAAAAACAAAAAAGTAACTCGTCTGTTTCACACGTTATTAACTGGCTCTTACCATATACTGTATAGGAGATTATTACCATGTTACATGCAATTATCAAAAAAGTATGTTCTGCTATGTAACTAAGTAACATGTTATTTCCTAGGTAAATAAGCAGTGTGTGTCTGTGTGGTTATGTGATTGAAGTTTAATGTTGTGAGGACAACTGTCCGTCCTCAAAACTCTCTAGATGAAGTGGAGGACTTGGTTTTAGGGTTATGTGATAGTGGTTCGGGCTAGGGGATACACTGAGTGTGCTCACTATGTATAGAAAGTTCAATGTATTATGTGTATGTATTGAGGAGAAGCAATGATTCAACACTTTTTGACCACGTGTGACTTTTTATTGCGTTGGTTCACATTGCAAAAGAAGATACTGCTACACATCTATCAGCAAAGACTACAAGTTAGTAAAAAGATTTTTTTTCCTAAAGATTAATCATGTCTTTTTACAAACATACAAGCAATGCAACATTCTTAAATACAAAAAGTCATACATTACCAGTCATATTGATGTAAACATGGATCAGCATCATGCTTTGATTAAAACATTGTAAAATGCTTTAATATGTTTAACAATTTAGTGATTGATTGATTGAAGGCTCTCTTTGATTCAGATTCCACTGCTCTGGGTTATAAGAGGTGAAGTGATGGCTGGAGGTCACAAACGGGTCAAAGCTGCCTTCTCTCTGAGTTTCTCTAGAGCCATTTGATCATACCCCCAAAACCAACACTGTGAGGTGTGTGTCTGTGCACACAAAGGCACATATATGAACATAAACCTGCACTGTGTGAATGTGTTGATGCCTGCAAACATGAAACTTTATGCAGCAATAACGTAATTAATTAAACATCAGTAAATTATCTTTAATACTTACTAAGCTGCAAAATAAAGACATGCTTGTTGTGGTGGTGGTGGTGGGGGGGGGGGGGGTGCATACCGAAAGGAAACTCTGATTTAAAAAAATACCAAATAAACATCAACAACTTCACGTAAGTCCCAGAGCAAAACTAATCACTTGCTACAATCTTGCGACATTTGAGAATTTACATTTACAGATAAGGCACAGGAAATCGTACAGTGGCAGCTGTTTAAAATAACAAAGCCAGAGAATGTCAGAGAAAGATCTGTGATAAAGACGTACTTTGAGGCTCAGCACATAAAGTTCTTGATAAAGTACTGTATTTTCTTTACTAAAAAAATGCACAATGCTGCAGAATAGGATTTTCTGATTGTTTTATTTTATTTTATTTTTTTGCAGGGGGGTGATAATAAATGAATTATTGAAATCACAGCTAGAACTTGTTTGACTTTGAAATAATTAAAAACAGCTGTTCTGCATATATGTACATTATAAAACATGGCATATGGCATTATGTACAGCAGGGGTATCCCCTAGTTATTTGTTTTTCTTTGAATTTGAAAGCATTTCACAAGTATTGTGTTTTCTTGTCAGGTAAGGACCTTCTATGGTCACATAAAATTAAGTAGAAATATGTTTTCACAGCCAGGTCAAGGATGCTTGTTTTCATTGATGAGTGTGGTTTCTTTTATTGTCTAGCCTCCAACAATACTTTGTGCTGATGGGGCGTGATCTTTATCGCCCGGACGCCTGTTTGTACAGCACGAAAAGAGAGGATTTGGCCTGAGGTCGCTACTATAGTTCATTCTCTGATAGGGCAAAATGAGCCCTGCTCTCTTCCATGGACAACTGATATCACAGTACACAGTTCTACTTAAAGGGTAGAAAACATGAGCAAATCTAAAATGCAGAGAAGCAGAATCACACTGAAAAAGACATTCAACATGTGGTCTTTTTTTTTGTTTGTTTGTTTTACCTCACTATCTCAGCTCTGGCTGTGCTACCTGGTATACAAACATGAAAAGGAGAGAAATGCTCTGAAACTGATGCACATCTCTCTTTACTTGAAAGAATCCTGTGTAAATGGATGCATAGATGAGGTGTTATGAGGGTTAATGGCCTTGCACAGAGTCTAAACCTCAGGATGTGCAAAAAACACTGTATACTCTTCTCAACCTGAAAATGAACTTTTCTTCTACTCAAAGAGCTGTATACCTGTAAACGTACCAGCACGTGATTGTGTGATTTGTCTGTGCGAGAGCCCTCTCACACGCAACGTTTGCAGTCACGTGCTGCATTTGCAGTATGTTGCTGTTTGAATGGGAATGAAAATGAGTGCCTAACTACAGTAAAATTACTGAATTGCAGACACACAAGTATATTATAATTCTCTTTCCCCCTAATCTATTCAAACCCCATGTAAAAATGTCTAATCCTGCATCATATATGATTAAAACTCTTTCAATAGAAAAAGATGTTTCTAAAAATTGAACATGGATTTTCATCAAGTAAAAACATTTCCCCCTGCATGTGTCCTTTCCACATTGTTTAAATATAAGAACACACTTAATAAAAAATCTACTCCTCTACTTTTTTATTTAATTTTTAACACAAACACTCAGATTTTTTTTGTTGCTTGGTAGAATTGTTGCCTGTGTCTTGGTCAAGGTTTTGATCTATCCCTGTTGATTTTGTTTTTCATCCAGTTGTTTTTTACCTGCCTGTTCAAGAGTGTGCATTGTCTTGAGTTAGCTGTGTGTGTGTGTGCTTTCTCTTACGTTGAACATTTTGTGTCTGCAGGTGTGCATGCGCTCTCTTTCACAGGTTCATACAGTGAGATCATCTGACCTGGCCCTGCTGCTGGCTTTGCTCAGTCGGCTCAGCGGTCTGGTGTCTTCTATCGTATCCGTGGTCTCCATCCCAGCCTCTGCTGGAGTTACCTCATCACAATTCACCGCCTCCTCTACCTCCACATCCTCATCCACAACCTCCTCCACCCTCTCTGCTTCTGCCGGCTGCACTTCCTTGGCTTCCTCTTCATGTAATGTCACCCCTGCTGTCTCAGTGGTTTGAGCATAGGAGGGAAGAGTCTCATCATACACTTTAGAGATGTCCTCCATGGGCAGCATCTCCTCCGCCTTCTCCTCCAGTCCCTGGAAGGGTGGGGCACCTCTGCCAGCCTCCATGCCCACCTCAGCCAGTGGGTAGAGATGAGTTACGGGGGGAGCTTTCTCTTCCTCCAGCAGCCTGTAACCTTTGGCTCTTTGCAGGGAGGACACAGCCAGAGGCGGCAGGCTCTTTCCTTGTGGCGGCAGGGGGGCCGAGCCCTCACCTTGAGCTGGGGCTGGGGCGGGCTTTCGAAATACAAATCGAATCTTCTTCAGGCCCAGGTGGCTGATCTCCACAAAGTTGAGGAAGAGAGAGACACAGGCCACAGCCAACATGAAGATGATGAAGACGGTCTTCTCCGTGGGGCGGGACACAAAGCAGTCCACTGTGTTGGGGCAGGGCCAGCGGCTGCATTTGTACAGCGGAAGAATGCGAAAGCCATAAAGGAAGTACTGACCAACCACAAAGCCCACCTCAAACAGTGTCTTGAAGATGATGTGGCAAATGTAGGTCCTCAGCAGGGTGCCCTCCAGCCGGAACTTCTTGCTTCCTTTTGTGCTGGTCTCCTTAGTGGTGCGGACGCTTCCCTGGTCAGGTGCCAGAGGGAGACGCTCCTCGCTCAGCTCCTGCTGGCGACTGAGTTCTGCCTCCTCGCGCTCTTTACGTTTCTCCTCCATGTGGACATGGTGCACAGCGTGCCCCACGTACACCAGAGACGGTGTGGACACAAAGATAATTTGCAGCACCCATAAGCGAATGTGAGAAATGGGGAAGGCCTCATCATAGCACACATTCTCACATCCGGGCTGCTGCGTGTTGCAGACATAGTCAGACTGCTCATCACCCCACACAAACTCTGCTGCTGTGCCCAAGATGAGGATGCGAAAGATGAAGAGAACTGTGAGCCACACTCGGCCGATCACCGTAGAGTGCTCGTTGACTTCCTCTAAAATATTACCCAGAAAGCTCCAGTCACCCATGATCGGTCCGTAGCACTGCAGAATGAAGGGTGGGGTAGGGAGGGACATGGAAGGTGCAGACACACAGGGAGGGTGGGGTAGGCAGACAGGGAGAGGAATAGAGAATGTAGAAAGTTTATAAATGTCGGAGATGAAAAATCAAAGTCAAAAATAAAGCCTAAGTCATTATTTCATGCTACCGCACTTGTTTGTGTTGGAAGACATGCAGAATTTAAAATTTTCTAAGAGATCATTTTGTTTCGATTGCAAGTATTAGAAAACAATATCAAACATATTAAATAAAAAATTTTAGCAAGGCCTCAATTTAGCTGTACTGAATGCAGCTTGTTCTCTAAACATTATTAACTTTGTCAAACTTAAACAAACGCAAAACAAAAAATCTTGCTCTAGCTGTTTAAAAATATACATTCGACAACTTACGAAAAAAAAAACAATAAAGAGTTATTACATTGTCACCTCTTCTGTAAGGTGTGATAAAGGTTAAATGTAATCAAATGGGCAACTTGCCACAGCTGCGGCTCCGGCGAAGTTGAGTCCTGTCCCGTTCTCTTGGCACCCAGCAGGGAAAAGTGAACTTTTTTCTGCTCTCTTTCCCACCTAAAGCCCTGTCCTTGTCGCCCCACTGAGCAGATGTGAATGAATCGGCTCTGATGGTTGGTTTTTAGTTTGCTGCAATATTTAAGCTTGGAGCCAGACGGCCTTTATTTGCCGGGCGACGTGTGGTGACGCAGAAGACAATAGGATCAACAGAGCCAGAGCGGGGATGTATGGGAGCAGGCCTCAGGCTCCCACACCAACATGGACGCTGTACGGCCAGGGCACCGGGTCCACAGAGCAGCAGTCAAGCTTCATGTATGAATTGTCATGCATGTAGTGGATAAAGAGACACAGATACAGTACATGAAATAACAACAGCAGCATGTGTGTCTCCAGCTGTTCTGCCATGCTCAGTTTCACAGTAACAAACTGTAGGATGAGGACAGGATGAAGGAGAGTTTCTGTGCTCATGTGTTAATGGACATTGTTGTTTTTTTGCTCAGTAGAGGCAGAAGCTAGTTCATTTAAACTAAGTTTAAAAGTTTAAATAAAGTGAATGTTTTCAGGTATAATTAGAATATTTATATATATACAGTATATATTTGTATTTTATTTTATTCACAGGAGCTGTTTTTCATTGCATTTAACTGTATAAATGAATAAATAAACTTTTAATATAGTGTCATGCATACAGCTACACCCAACCAGCATGGGCTTCACAAGACAGCACATCCCGAATGCCATGCCTGCATTTCCAAATGAAACTAACAAAAATGTCCATTACAATTTGAATGTTCAATTTTATACTAATTTTTTATCTACAACATAATTGATAAATCTAACAGAGACATTTATTATATACAGTTCTGGAGAAATCACAGTAGATGCTAATTAAACACGTTCATTTCACCTGAGACATAACAAAAAATTACATCAAAACATTTCATGATTTTGTTGAGCCAGTCCATTCAAATGACACGTCTTTTTTTCAATAATCACACTACTATAATTATTGTGAAGTTTCAGTCATATAAAAAGTGCATGTATTTCATTTGGGACAGTGCTTCCACAGAGCAGATAACAAAGTCCACCTCTGCGTGTGCATTTGTGTGTGTACCATCATATCTGTGTCACGTAGCTGGTATTCGAAGTATGTCATCTACTGAGCGAAAGGACACACTGGCATATCTCTGTTGGACGTTAATGGACGCGTTAGGGGTTAGTCAAACTTTCCCGGCAGGGAAAGAAAAATATTCAACAGCAATCTTTGATCACAGAATCATTCCACAGATGTTTGAAAAGCTCCCGCAGTGCCCAAAGAGGCTTGTTCAGATCCCTTAAATTCTCGTTTTGAAATAACCTCCACATTTTCACAACATCATTAATAAAAACTTATATAAGTAATAAACCCTCTGAAAAATATAGAGTCTGAGTAAATCTGGGCTCTGATTTATGAATTTGGCAGGAACAGCACAGCTTCGTGCTTTATCACCAGACAAGTACTTTTAAATATATAGGCTAATTTCAATACTAGTTTTTTGGCTGTAAATATTTTAACACAGGTACAGAAAAATTATGCTTTCATATATACACCTCAGTTATTTCATTATGTCAGATTTGCACCTGATTTAGCTGATTATAATGAACCTAATGCAATCAATAACAATTAATTATAATTCAATTAAATATTAAACACTTATATAACACTTAATAAAGTCTTTCAGTATTTAACAGTTATTGTTTTATTACTTGATTTCTTTCTAATTTATTTAATTGTATATAGTTTTCTGTGTTTTTCTGTGTTGCAGTAACTTGTTGTTATATTTTGGGCTCATAATGATAGATTTAAATTTTTTTTAGTTTTAAAGTTTTAGTTTTTAACGTTTTTTAGACCTATAAATAAATAACTAGACATGTAACAATAAACTGTAAAGCTAAAAGATGAAAAATGTACATAATATTTATGACATAACATAACATAACATGAATATTATACATTTATATGTATTATATGTATTAATTTGTTTAAATTATCATTAAAATATTTCTTTTATTAAGGTTTTCTTGCCATCTCAGACATATGACTAATCTTCAAGCTCATTAATTATTAGACTTTTTTTTAATAATAATGTATTTTCTGGTTATTGTAAAATGGGACTGACAACTGCTCAGTCACATTTGGAAGCTTTTAACATGAATATGTGATTTTATTAACATTCAACTAGCATTTTTCTATCTGTCCATATGTTTCCATATGAGTCTCTCAGGGTGTCAGGAAATGGGCTACAGGATGTTGTTTTTACAGTACATATGTGAGAAATACAAAACGTTCTGCGACAAAAATCAACCTGCATCAACATGTAATTTCATCGTATCAACATTTATTAGTTTTATTATAAAGTTTATTTGAAGAAAGCTTTTGTTTGCCTGTTATCTAAACTGTTGAAAACTTGTGCTCCCAGTAAAGCACCAAATTAAAGGAAGGAACAAAACAATTACATGGCAGTCTAAGACAGACAGTTTATTTACAGTTACACAACTCATTTCCCTTTGCACAATCTAATTTTCAGGTTTCACAATTGTTTTGTGTTCCCAGGACTCAGGTTTATGTAGTGAAAAAGCTTTGTACAATACTATTTTCACTGAAGGTGGATTTATTACATTTATATACATTACTGATATTTTATAAGTTGAAACTGTCTGGAAACTCACATTTACAGAGTGATATAAAATATATAAAGTATGTTGTTCTTAAATCAGAATCAAGATCTTTTTGAGCACCATGTGCTTTAATACTGACTTTAAATGGTGAAATAATTTACAGAAAATTGTAATTTATAAATAAAAAGGAAAGGAGAGGCAACATCATCTTTTATTTATTATTTTTTCAATGTTCCATTTTAATCTAATCAAATTCATTCACTGAAAGAAGTCATCCTTTATCGATGTATCGTCACTCTTCCCATCTCAATATGTCACACCCTCACTGTCTCTCATCCAGTGGTGCTCATGGTCCCAGTTGACCTCACTGAGCTGGTGAACTAGAAAGTACACCTCGTGATGTCTGGTCTCTGGCCTGTTGGTTAGTGGCAAACTAAGGCTCCACTGACCCCAGAGGTTTTTAAAATCGACGATGTGATCTTAAAGCAAAAGCCAAGGAGAGACACTATATGTGGCCATGTTGAATGTCCCCAAATCATTTGCTACAGTTTCTCTTTGAATAAAATGGCATCCAGAAACGATGTATGTCAATATGTATGTTTGTGCCCATATGTGATGGCTAGAACTAGTCTTCATATATCCAGGAGCAGTGATATCTTGTCCCCAACAAAAAACATAAATACTCGCTCTCCTCTGGGCCCTGGATGGCACATGGGCTCAGCCCGTTGTGTTGGAGGATAGAAGCCATTTTCAGAGCTCTGTGGAGGCATCAGTGTGTATCCGTTGAGCTGTGCGACCAGGGGACTCCCTTTAAAGAGTTGTGTGTTGGTACAGTGGACGCTCGCATGCTAAGCCCTATGATGGGCCTGTGAATGGCACTGGGATTTCACACAAAGACATGATGTCATGATGCAGGGTGCGGACTCTATTAAGCATGTGCAGCGAAGCGTGAGGCCAGATTAGACCTCCGAAGCAGGGCACCAGCTCTCCGTTCATCAGAATGCTAACATGCTAACAAACATATCGTACAGCGATCTGCCTATGGCGCAATGGTGCCACGCGCTTCCTGCTCGCAGGACCTTTGAAAGACAGGAAGTAACTGAAATCTTACTGTGTAAAGACTTTATCAATGTGATACAATTTAAGACATGCATTTAATGTAACAATATGTATTATGTGATTCTAGCACATGCTGGCAGGGGGTTGGTTTGATTTGGCCTCATGGTTACCTCTCACACAATTAATATCTCCCACCACTCCCTGAGGAAAAACACTTTTCAGGAGCAGTATGTACTGCACTTCTACTGAAAATAACATTTTTTGTCGTTTAGGGGTTCCTGGGGCAACGATGCTTCTGGTTTGGCTCCATTAATGGACTGTGTCCTCCTCGTCACAGCAGCACATGGAGGTCTGTGCCTCGTCTGTGGTCTTTCCAAACTGCAACCAAGCAGGAAAACTTTATTTTAACACAAACAACACCTGCGTTTCAACAAGGAGAAGATTTCATAAGAAAGCACAAGAATACACACACGTTGCAAGACATTGATTTGACATTTGACTTCTCTGAGACTCTGCAGAAGGACTTTCCAGAGCGGGACAAGAAACAGTAACAGGAAAACCTTGATCACCTTACACTGACATGTGGCCAGGAGGAACCACACTGAACCTATGTATGGATGATTACTCTACTTATATCCACAGCCAAACAAATGAAGTGTAGCCTTCTCAAAGTGTTTGTTCCCCAGGGGGGAGGCTAAGCATCAGTGTCAGGCAGCAGTGGACAGTGAAAAAAAACTCCCCAAACAATACCAACCACTGTTAAAATCTAAACAAAAACACTACTGACTAATATTCATGTGTTTTAAAAATCAGATACGTCAGGAGTTGAGAAAGTCCAAAGCAGAGTTATGTGAGGTAAAATTGCACCAGCGGGACAGAAACCCAGCACCATATGTTGTTCTGTAGCTACTGCATTTTCAGTCAGAACTGATGGGCTGGTGCTACAGACAGGAAAGTGCTGACACCCCAGCTAACATATTGTAAGTTTAAGTCTTTTGTGACATTTGCTGTAAATAAGAAAAATTTCCCAAAATTGTGATGACTGTCTTATTTTTTAATGTACAAATCTGCTAAACCTGTTTTGTCAGGCTTTACTTTGAAAGGCTCTGAGGTTTTGCTGTCAGCTTAAAATGCTGAGAGATGCAACAGTCTTCATGCACTGAATTAAACACTAAACTTTATTTGAATAATCTACTGAAGCTGATAGGAGGCATCCTCTAGTCAGAGAAGGAACAAGCCTGTCCACAAATGTAACAGATTCAGACACTTTTATTTTGAGCTTTCTCAAAATGAGACTTAACATTATTGTAAACATCTGATGAAAAGGCTGAAATAACTGAAGTCATAGTGATTACTCACTCATCATAAAAATTTGTATTCACTTATATGAATTAATAGCAGAGCTGAAGGAAGAAGCCTCTGGTATCTAACAACATAGACACCAAATATCATCCTAATTTTTTGCTTTTTATTTTATTTTTAAACATATTGTTTGGCATTTTTTTACAATAAGTGGATATACCACAAAAATATTACTCTTTAATTTAGGAATGTATTTGACTAGAACACTTGTCATTCACTCTGGTCACCGTATTATCCACACATAATACAAGCTATTTCAGATGCAAAGCAAATTTCCGTGGAACATGATTCAGATCACCTACAAGAAAAAAAAAAGAGATGTTTAAAACTAGTTAGTGCAAATAAAGGTTAACTGTGAAAACTGAATGTGTTCATTTTACTTGTCGATGATTTTGAAGAGTTTTGAAGAGTGTAAATGAGCTAAAATGCCACTGCGACACCAAACTTGTCGATGTTTTAATTCATATCAGGAGAATTGTAAAATCAATGTCTGGGGGGAGTTTGCATTTTCAACCACAAATACGCACAGCAGTAAACTCACAAATGAACAGTTTACAGTGTTTCTGCCTTCTTTGCTGTTACAATGGATAATGAAGGTGTCACTTCTCTCATTAAGAGAATTAACAGAGATGTGTTGACAGAATTGTGTTTTGGTCACATACGGTAAATATCACTCACTTAATCCAACTTTTCTGCACCTGTCACACGGTAGAAATATGGTTGTCACATTTTTTATACTCCAGTATATTTATTTGACAGCTTTACATTAATTACACTCAAAAAACATTTCATGTATTTTAATAATGTGTTTCTTATGTTAAAGCGATTAGAAAAATATAAACTATAATAATAATAATTGGTGCCATTCCGTGTCAGTAAAATCTCCATTAGTCTCTAAGACTTTCATAAGACAAAAAATAAAATTACAAATATTGTTAAAATAACAGAAGAAAGAAGTATATATACTAACTAATGAAACCTGTAAAGTGAATATTACTTTTACCTGAGCAAAACAACTTTATGTTATGTTATGCTATGTAATTAGTCGTCATACTGAACTGAATCATTTTTCCAAACTTGTGATGTTTCTGTGTCTTTTTCACACTCATTTTTTAATCACATGAATCGTCCCTGTCATACATAGTTGCACAAATTCAAAAAAGAGAAGGAAAAAGGCCTTCGCAGCAGTTAAAGAGATGGTATCAGCGATGCCCTTCACAGATACAACATGACCTCGAAACAGCACAGAGTCCCATGACTTAGCACAACAATAAGACTTCAATGGTGTAAGGCTTAAGTTTAAAGACAAAGATACATTTGTTTCTAAACGGTTGTTTATTCAGAGCACAAACATAAGTCCATACATATTTGTGCCCATATGTGCAAGTTTCATCATTTCTCTTTGTTGTTTAATGACCTACTGCCACAGTGATAATGCCGTCATTTCTCCCTTTGTTGACTAAGTTTTGCTCTTGCATGAGTCATCTGTTTAGAGCCACTTCTTTTGCTTTGTGCGAAGCCATATTAAATGTCAAGATACCAACAATCTACCAGCAGCTTTCTTTGTTATACGTAACGACTTCTGCGCAGAACTTTCTCCCTGCACTTTCAAGTGTGAACATTTGTCTCCGGCAATTTCACATTTCCTCTGAGAACCAAGCAGTTGTTTCTTTCCTGCGATGGTGAGAAAGTTTTAAGCTATTCACAAAGGCATCCAAAATTCACTGAGTAAACAGCGGTGACACTGCAGCCGCTCACTTCATTATTAGCCAACGGAAACTGGTGAGACGACTGATAAAAGCTGCTTTACAGGAGTTTGACCTGCTGATCGCAGAGCAGAGGCAGAAAAGTATGATTGTCACTCAAAATGAGTTTACTGCATTCTTATATGGACACACACATATTTAGACACACACACCCACAGGCCCTGCACTATGTGTCACATCTGGTCCTGGGCCATAGTATTGTGTTTTCGAGGGCTGAGTTCTTGTCGCCCAGCTGGACTTGGGTTCGACCATTGTGTTTGGGAGGTCAGATTTGTTGAATTTGGACCAGCCCACCGTCCTTCATGTGCTCAGCTGTGAACTCATGAGACGTCTTGTGGGACAGGGTGTCTGGAAATACATGAACAGGCTTGTAAAACACACTTTACTAGAGGAGCTGGCACACAAAAACACTCACATACATAAAATTTTGAGAGCTTAGAAAGTAAAATGCGTTATTTCGAAGGAAAAGCTGCGCTTAAAAATTTAAGTTTGTTCCTTCATAAATATTTTTCACCGGCTATTGTATCATAGTTTGTTGGAGTTAAATACAAAATGACAATACAAAAGAGAGAGTAGTGTGTTTAAATGGTGAGAAGATTGTACTGTTTAGACTCACTACCTGAATTTGTGCTTAAGATTTCCCCTTCCATGTCCTGTTACAACACCAGCAAACACCACCCTCCTGTGTCTGCGAGAGGAGCCGCTTTTGTCTTGTGTGAGAGTGAGTCGGGTGTGTAGTTCAGATCTCAAACGCTTGTGACGTACGGGGAAATTTTGTGGACAAGTTTTTTCATTGACACTCTATGTGATTCTGTAAAGACGGTTTGCTACCATCAAATCTGACACAACTTCAAAGTGTTTCAAACAACCTAGTAGAAGAAAAAATCACATGTTTTGTATAAAAAACTCACTGTGGCAGCATTTCAGTGCCTATTACTAGTCCAATAGTTACTGTTTTCTTTTATTTCTTTTAAAAATATAATTAACTACAAATTGTTGATATTCATTAGTATTAATTATAGATTTTCCAGCTTATAAAGAAAGGAGTGACAGGTCTCTGAGTTGTACCTGAAGTCAGGTGTACCAGGTGTGGAGGGGAAAGAGAACTGTACCCTGTGGAGCACCTGTGCTACAGACAACAGTGTCAGACACAGTTCTGCAGGCAGATGTACTGAGGGCAGTTAATGAGGTTGTCATTAATCTAAGAAATTATGGGAGAGTTAACCT
>JAUBNQ010000013.1:9295055-9314290 GCA_032353495.1 Ctenopoma kingsleyae
TTTAGTATTTGTGTTGGTGTTAATCCTTTCTGGTTGTGGTTCTTCCTTCTTTCCTCTTGAACTGAGAGCTGCTGTGACGTGGTAAATCATTTCCCTCTGGGATTAATAAAGTTCTTTGAATCTTGAATTGAATTGAATTGAATTGAACGTCAGACACAAAGCTCACCCCAAGTTGTTATCCAGGCTAATCGTGATAACTGAAGTTAATTCACTGGTGTTTACCATTCATTCAGTTTACCACAATGTGCTTCTGTAGATTGAACAGGGAGTTTTTAAAAACTAAGGATGAATCTTTCCCACCAACGTAAGAAAACATTGTGTTTAAATATAACCCGCGGTGCTGCTCGTCTACTTCGCCGTCGTTTGTCACTATTTCTTCCTCCATCACTGCTCAGTCACACACGTCGCGTTACGTGATTCACAGTCAGCTTCCAGCTTCCTTTTGTTGCGGTCACATACACTAAGAGCAGCAGAGAAAATAGCTCATCTCATGTCATTTGATTTTTGTAACGAGTAACGACGCTCCACGCTGAAAATGTATCGGAGTAAAAGTATGAAATTAAATTAGAAAATGTAGTGAAGTAAAAGTAAAAGTTGACAAAATAAAAACAACTCAAGTAAAGTACAGATACCCCCAGAAGATACTTGAATACAGTAGTGAAGTATTTTTACTTTGTTACTATACAACACTGGCTAGCATGTTATAATGAACACAACCCCAACATGTAAAACTTAAAATCATGGACTCATTTAGACTGTCATTAAAAAAATATAAATGTAAAAAACACAGACAGACATCCTAAAGACTAAGGAAACCAAAGGCAGGGGATCTTCCAGAGAAGCCATTGAAAGAAAATGAGCCAGATAACAGCAGAACTGCTGTACAAGAGATAATAAAATTAATTAAGTCTATTTAGGTTTGGCGAAAATGTTTCAGCGCTTGCTATATGCACTAATTCCTTCCTACAACCCCTGGGGGCTAAGCCCCCCCTGCCTTTCAATCCTAGTGACGTCCCTGGCTGGGAGCACAGGCTTTCAGCACCCTTGGGCTGCAGCCGTGGGTTTTTTTATTACACTTATTTTTTAGTGTGAGTGAGCTTCAATGCAGCTCTACAGAACAAAAAAGTGAGCAACAAAAACTGTACAAACACAATAGTCTTATAGTCTATTGTAATAGTTTTATGAGTGCTACTGTTAGTATTTCACAATTTACACATACATTCCCAGAACTGTTCTCTCCGACTCTGACTCTGACTCACATACAGCATGAGGCCTGTAATTAGATTCCTCTGCAGTTTTACAGGACCTGCATCAGGAAACCAGCCATCCTGACAGTTTCATGTAGCCTGGCCTAAAGAGAGACAGACAAGGGGTGAGAGACGAGGTAAGAATTGTTCCCAGTAGCGAAGGAGGAAGTGGAAGGGCAGCTTCCTCTTTGTGTAACACCGGGTACCATGAGAGGGAGAGGAGAATCAGTGTTCACACAATGGAGAAGGGGATGGGTGGAGAGTAGAGAGGAGGTATTAATGGAGGGAGGATGTAAGCACTGTGTGTGACTGGATGAGAGAGGCTGAATGAGAGCAGAGCTGAGAAGACAAAAAAATTACTTTTAAACTCCTGTGTATGTGTTTTTTGTGTTAATTAGTGTAAGAGGTGTCTAACAGTCGACTATTACCTTGTTCAAAGGCAGCATGCACTCTCATCACTTTTCTCCATTGGTCTGAAACATTTCTTCCTTTAAGACTGTTGGAAATCAATATAACATTACAAATAAAGATTAAATACTTGATTATGGATACTTCTAAACTGAGACCATATGTGACCTGGGAAGAGCTCAGTGTTAATCTATCAATGCTACTGGCAGTCATGACACAGACTAATTTGAAAATTAATGCTTTTCCACACACCAGAATGTGACTAAAGAAGATCCTCAATATGGTGAGGATGCTGCACACAGAGCATTTAGAACGAAAAGTCTTCAATAAACTGACACATTTTTAAAATTCACAAATACTTACCTGCACATGTACCTTAATTTTCAGGTGGTCCTGACACACAGTGGGCCCAAACCAGTAAGTAGTCTAATTGCACAAACCTGTGTTAAGTTAAACCCAGTTAATGTATAGAAATGGCTACAGGACTAGTTCTCTGACACCTGTTCCCTAAACTTTTCCGTTTTTCTCACCTGGTTTGTTTGTTTGTTTGTTTTATTTTTAAGGAGTCTTATCTTCTCCCACAGATTGTTTGTCTGGTTTTAAGTGATTTCTTCGACATTTTGACCCCTGCTTTACCTTTCTCTGGTGATTTTTCTTTCTGTTCTCACCATTGGATTTGTGCTGCCTGAGCAAAGCTTGTTTTATCATGCATAAATAAACGGTTCATTTGCATTATACGTACTCTGCCTTTGCGTCTGTAGGTCATGTTTAATACAACACTTTTTAATTTACAAAGTTATCCCTCAGGCCCTGCAAGCACCTGCTGGTTCTGTTTGCATATCCACATTATTTCCTCCTGCTTTTGGCCACACCACATCAGAACATTTAGCTATTTTCCCTAAGGAACAAATGTTATTAAAATGTAATCAGACCACAATTGCAGTTTGCCTAGGTCTTATTGTAAGTCATAAAGTCAAATATTCTCTGATAACACATTTCTCATGTGATCCACTGTTAATCGTTTATATAATATTGGTCACAGCAGCTTTAAGGCTTGAGAACAAATTTCCAAGCGCTTTTGATACGATTAGATTTATTAGTTAATGGAGCTCAGTGCATTATCTCTGGGAATCAGCCAGGTGGTGTTAATGAACTCAAACCTTTGAGGAAACAAAACAAAAGAAGGATGAAAGGTTTTAGGAGGTTTTTGATAAAAGTGCAAGAAGGGTGACTAAGGTTCTGAGAAATGCAAGGTGAGAGGGAATACTGATATCACTCAAGACAGGAAGCACTGCCTGAAGGACTAGAGATAGATTTCAGACCAGGGTAACACCCTCTGTGTTTCTATCAGGGGAACACAAGACTTGACACTGGATGATTTCATGCCTCCAGGTCCTCTCTGTCAGCCAGCCGCCCAACACAATGTTATCTACGGATAGGAGTGTTGGCACGCATGGCCAAACACCCACAAGAGTTTCTCACACATGTTCGGTGGGCAAAAGAAATGATTTAATGTTGTTTCCTCAAGTGAAGCACAGTCGCTTTAACAATGACCAGGACAAACAGGAAGTCATAAAACATTGCCATGGTGTAAGACAAAACATGCTAAGTCTCCAAACAATCCATTTATGATTTCTAATAAATTGACAGTTCACTTGTAAAACTGCCCTTTCATTCATTTGATTTAAAATAATTCCAGTCAAGGGAGGAAGGCAGTACTGAAAGCCTGAATAGCTTTTTCCCTGCATTTGGCCGGTGACAGCATGTTGCTTGACGAACAATCCTGTCCTTTTATTTGTTTTGTTTTGTTTTTTTCAGGAATGTATGAGGCCATACATGAGCACATACACGCCTTGTCTGTCTTCAATCATACACACAAAGAACATACACTGGACAAAGTAAATCTGTTCACACACACACAGCACTTGTCTCTCCTCATGTCTGAGTCTGTGAGTTTGATGGTTGTCTTGGGTTAGGGGTCTTGTAGATAGCCCTCTTCCTGTGTTTGTTAGGCTGCTCCTTCTCCACAACTGCTCACTGGGATGCTATAATGAAGGGAAAAAATATGGCATTAAGAGTCTATGTTTCCTCCGGCTCTCCCCATATCTTGATAACCTTGTTCTTAGTAGGGCGGAGGAGGAACTGGCAAGATCCACTGTATGAGTTTTGTTTGCTTTCATTTTGTTAAACCATCAGTTTAGTCTGCACAAAGAAACATTCAGTAATTTTATAAAAACCTCTGAAATAAAAACAGAGGTTTAACAACAGCCCCATTGATACTCGATAACTGAAGCTAATAATCCCTCTTCACAGCAAACGTTTTGACTTTTCACAGTAGGAAAAGCACGTGTTACCAGCAATGATGCCTCTTTTCTAATTCAAATCATTACATGTGGCTCATGTGATAGTGACAGCATGTAGGGCCCTGAAACCAAATAAGCGAAACAGAAATTCATGTCATTATTTCAGTTTTAAAAATTTGACATTAAATGTCAACTGGTTCATTTTAACATAAACACAATTACTTTTGATGACTTGTCAGTGATCCACATCTTGGGAAATTATACTACAATGTACAATGTCAATTTCATGTTTAGCAGGTGTCACAGATGCCAATATATGTATGATATAATAAAATCAGAAGCGTTCTGTTGAATCTCCCATTTAAAATAATACTACAAATACAAATAACATCTTCTTCCTATTAAAACATTTAATTCATAAATAAATTATATTATATATTCATAAAAAACAAACCTTTGTTAAACCAAATACAATCAGTGGTTTTGCTACTACTGTCTCTCTTGTAGAGTTAGATTTTGATGGCTTATATTATTTATATTGCTAATATTAACTTTATAGAGGCGTCTCTGTTTAGTTGCCATTATAAAGTCAGCTTACAGACTTTATGACTCTACTTATGCTACTGTTACACTGTGTTTAGACAGTCTTAGATAAACATGGCTACCACAGTGATTGCATTGTAGTGTATGTTACATTGTCTTGCTTTGAATATTGTCCATAATTTTCTTAAGCAGAGACACACAGGGCTGACAGAAACAGCCATCATTCATAATGCATGTGTTATCCATAAATGCATCCAGAATAATCAGTGCCTTCAGTCTGGACGGAGATCAGCTGGTAAAAATAGCTTCAGTCTAAATCTGTAGATTTAACAGTGTTGGAAACAGATGGAGTCTTGACGACAGACTGACCATCTGCCATGTTGGCGTCTTGCAATCTCTCACCTGTTGGTTTAAAACTTGGTCACCCGATGTTCATTTACTGCCTATGAGAGCAGCACTGGTTTATTGCTAATCTAATAATATTATTATCATTAAACCTGATATATAAAGATTATTAATAATTATCTGTAGATTGTATTAGTGAAAATGTGAGTTGGTCTCATTGTATGTCGTTTGGCAACATCACTCATCAGTCTTACACATGTAAACCCATTCTTAACCCACCCCCACTGTGGGTTAAGAAATGAAAGCAAAGACAATTGTTAAATCAGTCATTTGGATGTGAGAGCAAGGTTGGTGATGTTCAATATTCACATTAAAAGACCAAAACAGTTTTCTTTTTATTTACCATGTATTCTGCAAGTAGTACAACAAGAAGTACTTATATATATATATACTTATATAAGAAGTAATAAACTATAACTCTATGACCATTCTGTTGTCTTAAATGCTAACACCCAAAATGTGTAATCCAGTGCTGTAAATAACGCTGTAAATTCACTATTTACTCATGTCTAAGTTTTATTTTGCTAAAAACAACTAAATGTCTGTTATGCCTAATAATAATAATAATGTATTATATGAATAGACTGTTTTTGCTCTGAACGTGCTGCAGCTCTGCAAACACTGAAACTGTCCCCCGAAGCTTCAGAGAGACATAGGAGACTAAGCAAAGTGACTTGTGCTCAAAGGAGAATACAGTATACACAAATCAAATGTCAGCCTAACGGCAAACAGCTTCCTTGATTCACCAGATGAGTTATTCCTGATTTTCCTGAAGTATTAATAAATAACTTAGTAAGCATTCATAAACCTTACAATTCTGAATTCAGAACTGATAAAGAAAACCAAATTTACTCTTTGCGTTTATTCCACAGCATTGTATATTAGGATTATTATTTCAATTATATCAAGGAAAGGACAAAGAAAGCAAAGTAAAGAAAAGGAAAAATTATGAAAGGGCAAAATAAATACATAAAAAAATGTTATGTTGAATTACCAGGATGTTTTTGTCTCATAACCACATGTCACCAGTCACTGCAAAGTGCAGTAAGTGGGTCTGATCGAAACGAGGTCTGTGACGAAGCATCTCAGTGCTGTGGATCCTGTCAGATCGTTGGTAAGGTTTATGCTGACAAATACCAGTAACAGCCTGTACATGTATGTGTTTGCCTAAAATAACCTTGAGTTTCTCTTTTCAACTTTCCCTCTCTGCAGTTTGACATTTTATTGTCACATTCTCTGGCTGTAGCTCAGGGAGCCACTCTTGGATTACAGAGATGAGTTGATGGGTGCATATGAGGACGTGATGGCCGTTCAGGAGCATGTGTCCATCAAGCCCAGTTTCCCTCGAACTTGTGTGAGGCAGGGCTGAAATTAGGTTGTGTCACGAGCAGAATAACAAGCAGGGTCAAGTTCCTGAGTGGCTGGGATGGGTTACATTAATTCATCCTGGCACTGTGTGTGTGTGTGTGTTTTTACATCAAACATACACTCTGTCTACACTACATTCAAACACAGAGACACACATACAGTAAATACAAGACGTTGTAGTGTCTCTTCTCTTGGTCGTGATCTCTGTGTAATATACGCACATTCAGAACTTTGCAGAAAAGCTGTGAGTGATGAGATTAAGCAAAAGTGTGGAACATCACTTCTTTGTTACTAATCACTTCATGATGTTATTCTGCATGAATGTTGTTCCACTTCTAAATCCACCCTGATGAACAGCACAATGGAAATGTCAGAGTAGCCTTTAAATGAGGAAAGCTAAGTAATTAGGAATTAGCAACACTTTTTCCGTCGCTTGAAATGACTGACTCAGGCCTGAGGGGATGTTCGATGTTCCATAGGCTTTTGTTTAAGGAACCTCGGAAATCAGAGTGAAGTCTTTTTATTCACAATCATTAAGGTTTTTGAAATGCACAATGGAAAAAGTGTTAAAGTCTTAGTATTAGGTTAAGGTAGCATTCCTAAAAGAGTATATTGGCACACTCCTCGCAAAAAGGCATTGCACGGAAAGAAGGTAAGAGAAACATATTGTTGAGATGTAGTTGCAGGGTCACCGCTGCTGGCCAGAGGTCTGGGTTTGTCATGAGGTCCTGATCACTTGGTTTATCCTGCTATTTATACAAGCAAAAACTTTTTTTCTCTGCTCCATGGTCAAAGGCACAGTTGTTGGAGAGGAGAATTTGGCCATTCAAATCAATGATTAGACCATGACGTTTGCAGGACGAAGAAAATTGAGACAAAGAACCAGAGCAAAAGTGACTGTGTTTGATTGAAACAAGTAACAATTCAGACTGAATGAAATGATAAATGAAACGCCATTCTAGTAAATGCTCTTATTCTTTCCTTGCTGAAAGTTACCAGGGAAGATCAATTCCACTCTTGTACATGAAAACAAAGAAACAGTTAACCTAACTCTGGCATATCTAAAGCTGGCAGGATCAGTGAACACTTTATAACAAGTTTAAAAATAATATATTGAGGTTTTATAGGAGATTATGTGCCAGACTAAGCTCAGCTGACCTTCTCCTTGGCTTAACTCCACGTGGTAGCTTCATATTTACTGTAAAGACATTAAAGTCCAAAAGCTGGTCCACATACAGCATTTCCCTAAATGCTGAACTATTTCTTTACTGTGAAAAGTTGACAGCGAAGAAAATGGGAAAACTCACTTCTGTTGTGTCTGTAGCTGTGTCTTTTCACAATGTACAACCATTTGAATCCATGATGAAGCAGAAGAGGAAAGGAAGGAGGAAGGAAGGAAAGGGTAGGAGGATGACCTCTTTTAGTTTTAGACTCTTTGATTGCATCTGAGACTTTAGCAAATGGTTTCAGACCTGCACATGCTTTCAGAGGAGGAGAGATGAAGCCGTGGAGAAGATACTAGGAACACAGTAAGTACAGTGCTTCTGTCAAAGCCTGTATCATCTCACTTTATCACTGTTGCTTTTGTGTTCACTGGTCTTTATCTTTTTCCTTTCATCAAGTCAAATTTGAATTTATTTGTTGTAGGTTAACATACTTCAAAGTAAAGCAAGGTTCACATTCTAATGGTATTAAATGATATTCAATTCAAACAATTCTTTAACTTACTTCAGAATTACATGGGCAAAATTTAGGTGTACACTTGGCACCTTTTGACAAGTAATTCCAGAGTATCAATTACCATGTAGAATATTATGCACTTTCTTTTCAATGTTGCTTTGTAGGAATTTCACCAGGCATGGCACAGACAACAGAGCTGCAAACTTAAAGCAGCACTCAGTAAATAAGAGCACTCTGGAAGTTTACTCCAAGCGGAATTGCCATTGATCCCAGAAAACAATTCCACTTCCCCTCCTGCTGCCGGAGAATGCTTCCCAGCAAAAAATAGAGCACCAGGGATGTAAGAAAAAACAGAGGAGGGGGAGGAAGCAGAGGAGGAGATGGAGGAGGAGAGACAGAAGGGAGGGCCATGGGGAGAACTCTTGTGATGTCCCTGCTTTTCTTCTCATGCCCCCTGTGTGGGCTACCAGTTGTCGCTCAGACGTTGTTGTCTACAAGCCTGTTCTTGTTGATGTTCAAAAGAAGGACTTGGTCCCACCATCACACTAAGCCGTTGGTGGTGTGCCTGTCTCTACATCTTCACTTGACGTTTGTCTAAAGGAAGACTTGTCTTACTGGGGCACAGATTAGGAGCTTCTGCTTCATGAGAAGGAGTTTCCCAGACAACTTTAAGCAGAATAGCAGGTAAGAAACAAAATGAACATTTGACGTGAGAGGTAACCACAAAACAAATCTTACTCAGGAGAAAAACCAAAAGGATGCAGACACAGTTTGAGCATCTTACTATCTGAGGCAGAGATGATGTGTGAAAGAGCAGGGACAATGGAGTGGGAGGCCCGCTGTGTGTTAGTGTCACCTCTGTCAAAAGGTACAGCTGCCACCCAACTCCTACTCTGTGCTTTCATCTTGCTCTGCTGTTCTCGCTCTTCCTGTGCTCCGCTTATTACTCTCACAAGAGATAAATATTTTAAAACAAAGTGTAGCACTGGAGACCTTAAATCATGGAGCCACCAGCAAATGTGTATATGCTCAATGAACACTTTGAGGAATTGTTATCTCAGAGGTGGGAGCCTATAATCTTATTTGTTGGTGTGAGATGTCTTTACACAAATCTCGCCTGTTTTTCCATTGAAATATATAATATACAACTTTTTTAATGACTAGGCAGGGAGTTGGGACTCACACACAGCGCTGACACATCTTCAGTGTCAAACAGGAGAAACAAACTCAGGTTGAATAACTAATAACACAATGTTGTCTTGTTTAATAGATTTGTTGTGCACAGTCTTTTTAATTGCAGCATGTTTTGGATTTTTTAACTTACCTAGAATGTCTTATATAACATATGTTTCCTGAAAACAGCAAGCTACACACTCCAATGGTATATTTAACTACAGTTCTGAGGTATTAGTAATTAACTTGACTGTTTTCATTTATGCTAATTTCTACTTGTACTATTATATTTTTAGTTTCAGTGGATAGACAGTGCCTTTTTCATATATCTGTAATTACTTTGCATAGGTGTTGTAAAAATCTAATCTAATGAGTCTAATGAGTATGTGCTGTGAATTATGTCTTTACACAGTAAATTGTACCTCACAACAATAAACCAGTCCCACCACACTAACTATGTACGACTTCGTACAAGCATGGATACCAATCACATATTTTACTCTATTATATTTATTTTTGCTTTTTAGACTACATGTACATCACTGATAATACAGTACTTTCTGATGCAGCTTCTGTACTTTTTCTGAAGTAATAGTTTGAATGCAAGGCTTACTTGTAATGGAATTTTTCTAAACTGTTTTGTTGACGATTTTACTACTCAGGTAAAGAATGTAAATAAGTTGCCGCCACTGCTGAGACACAGGTTTATACATTTTAAATTAAAAGACTGCATCAGACCTGTGCCAGCATCTCTATATAACAAGAGTATAATCATATAATATGAGTATACAGAGTATAATATAGTATAACAACAGTGTATAACTTTCTGCGGTCCTAACTGTGGGATATTTGTGATAGAATTAAATGAGAATAATAACATTTTGTCCCTGAGACAAACCCTATAATATTATGTTTGTTGCCAAGTATGATTTTTAGATTTTAGATTTCAAAAACTAGGATAAAACGTTCCAAACATTTAATCTGTCACCATTCAGAAATAGTAACTATCCAGGAATTTTAGCTGGTAGTGTGTTCGTCAGAAAGTTCCTCCATGAAACACCTTGCAGCTGTCCTGAGGGTTCCAGTTCAATGCCATAAGCAGCTAAACAATAGATCATAACAGGGCTGTGGGTCTGTGTACAATAGTGGGCAGATGAAGAGCCAGACAGCCATGTAAGGTAGCAGGCAGCACATTGGCACACTGGCTTCTACTGGTTTGACTGATATATGGCAGCCCAAGATCCATGCTGGCCCGTAAGTGGTGGCAACAGGTGACTCACATGAGTGGGAAGTATTCTCCATTTCATCCTGCATCAGACCCACTTTGTAGGTCACACTATCCATAACTCACCCCTCCACCAAGCCACTGCAGCTAAACTTAAACATGTTCATCCTTGTTCATAATCCTGGCACTCATGGGAGTGACGCACATGTTACCCCTGCAGCTGCTGCAATGCATACTGGGATCTCCACACGTGTCTGAGTTCAAGTTCAAAAGTTGAGCTTCAAATATAATGCTTGAACTTTGATGTATGTGTGCAATATGTTGATAGTACAAGTAAGCCTTTTGTTCGCATTATTCTCTTCATTATACCTCAGTCGCCTTACAAAACACCATAAAGTAAGATTTAAACCAACCGTCACTAATAACTACAGTATAGCCTGGATATGTTTGGCATCCTGTATGTACTGCAAGTCTGTTGATTTCATCTGAGGCTGACAGAACTTGTCAACTTTTCCTCGAGCGCCGCTGTTCCACTGAAACGTTTCTATAAGCTGTCACAACACTAGTCCTGCAAAATCAACTGTTACTGATGAAAATATTTAGCTATGGCTTTCCTGGCTAAGGCTTTTTGTTTGGATTATTTCATACAAGCTGTAGTCCAGTTTTTTTTAGAAGTAACTTTATACAGTTAAGGAGTGTTTTTCTTTCTTGTTTTGTTGTTTTTTTTTTCAAGAGATCTATTGATATAAAGAATATTGTGACATTGTTCTCCCTAATTTTCTATTAGAAAGTTAGTCCAACATTGTTATCTGAAGAGTGGTGATGATGGTGAAAACTATCTTACTGAAAAAGTATAATGTATTTTTCTACAGAAAATAAATTATTCCCTAGGAGCTCTTTCTAGATGGACAGAGACAGAGATCGATCAAACAAAGTAATGTACAGCTGTTGTCAGTTGTAACTGTGTTGATGAAATATGAATATGTGCCCTGTTTGTCCTTTCAGTCTTAGGTTAGAGCCTTTTTGAAAGGAAAATTCTAAAGAGATGCAGTAATACCTTTACTATAGATTTTACTTTTATTTCAAAAACCGTAAAAACATTACCAGAACAAAAGCAGTGAACAAACTCTTTGCATGCAATTTGTTGTACAGATCAAGAATACAAAAAAACACACCTCATCACAAACAATTTGTTATGTTAATTGGCACAAAAAAAGTCCAAATAAATTAGATTTATAATATGATTATGTTGTTTTAAAAGTGGTCCAGCAGTCTAAGCTTAACTGCCTACAATATTTTTAGAATCTAACATCATCAACCTCTTGTGTCAGTCTGTATGACTAAATATTTCCCTCTAGACTAGGCAATATATTAGTTTTCTTACTGTGTTTGACTTTGTAATGAAAATGATATAATGGTTTGTCATGGAACATGGTATTTAAGCCCACATGTTGAGATTCTATGTGAGATGGCTGAAAATAATTTAATCTCCAGCAAATCCTCGGAGATACACATGATGTACATATATCTAAATACACAGTAAATTGAAATACTTTTTCTTATACTGTTCTGTCTAAACATGTCTCATTAAGGGGAAGCAGCGTACTGAAACGTATACTCCACTATCTAATTGCCTGTGTGTTTATGAGGACGGCACACAGCACGGTGTGTACCTTGGTCCTCTATGAGGATCCGGACTCTGTCAAACAGGCCTTAGTGGTGAAAGGTGCAGATCATTGAAGGAATGTTTAAATCAACCCTGCCCCCTTCTGTTCCAGGTCTGTGGATACACTACAGGCTGAGGGGCAACAGCTAGTGTTGGGGGGTTAAAAGATAAGCAGGAGAAAGTGTTAGTTTTTTGTTTTTTTTTACTTGGCAGCTCAGCAGCAAAATATCATTTGTAGCTTTTTATTTTCTTCTGGACATCTTTCTTATACAAAGACATAAGTAAAATTACCCAGTGATTTTGTGAGAGACATAAATCTGCAACCATTGCTTCGTGTGCCACCATACAACAGTATAAACATAACTTGATGGTCCTATAAAACTTCAGACTGGGAGGTTTCTCCCATCTGAGATGCTCATCCCACACTGATTCTTGAACCAGAGAATCACTGCCCTTTAAGGCAAAACTGAGGCTGGTCCAGCAGACCGGAGGATTTATTGTTGTGTTGCAGGGCAGAGAAAACACACAGCATTTATTCCTGTTGCTCTGCAGCAAGTCACAGCAACAGCCGTCACTTCACACTGCTGCAGATTAGTAGCTGCTCTTTCTCCCTTCACCTCTCTGAGCTGCCTGGCTGCTATCCAGCAATGCTGAGTGTCTCAGTCACATTCAGTTAGTCCAGTGATGTTCAAGCTGATCCTAAAGTGGTGGAAGGACTGCATACCTGGCTATAAAGTCTACATACTCACTTGGTTCATCATGATATCTCTGCAACATCTATTCTAGACTTTGTTTCCATGGAACCTTTACACCAGTACTCTTCCTTTGGTGCAGAACACACACACACACACACATACACACACATACACCACCCTCATCATTATAAAATCATTCTTTGCGCAACATCAAAAGAAATAACTCAAAGGTGCACTCTACCCTATTTGAGAGGTTCACTCTTCTGAATACCTTATAACTAGCTTGTCCATTACTTGTCCTGTACTCTGCCACAGAAATTATAAACAAATGTGACAGCCATGATGATCCACAGGCAAACCAGACCGCTCAGCAAATGGTACTATGATCACAGTAAATCCCTGGTTATTGCCAGGCAGCCAGAAAACCAACAGGAGCTCAGGTAAGGCAGTCAACCACTAGTGGCAAAATATGCTTTTACAGCTTAGACGTTCAGTAGAATAACTGGACTGTAAGCTCTTTGCCCCCCGTCACTCCCGCTCCTTTTAATACCTTGTTCCTCTCATCCTTCGGAAATGATATTGTTTGAGATTGCTTCCTCTGAGAACAGGAAGATACAGTTGAGGAGGTGAGACAGAGATTAAAACCACTGCCTTTCCCTGGCCCATCTGAATTGCTCTTTGTCTACTTTACTCATAAAAGCAAAGATTCCATTCCCATCACTGTGCATGAAAATTAGAGTGTGTACTGTGTGTGTTGTGGTGTTGTTTGTGTCCAGACACCAGTGATGGAAAGTAAGTACAGCGCCCAACAAGATGAGGACAGTCTGTTGTCTGTATTGACTGACACTCTCACTCCTTCCTCCTCCAGCTCTCAGTCTGCTTGTGATATACTTCCAGTAAAGATCATCAGCTATATCCAGGCAAGGCTCTGAGCCAGCTCCCTGAGTGGGACAGGGTTCACTTCACTAACTGATGATCCAACTTGGTCTCCAACTGTGACCAGTCTGACATTAGCAGTTACTAGGTGCATGTTGGAAAATAAGTGTAAGGCAAGACTATGTACTGCTGTATCAGTGTACTGGTGTATCAGCCTTGGGTGTGGATAGAGGTTGAACATTTCCTCATAAATGTTTTTTTTTTTTTTGCCTCTTCACAATCTGATTTTCTATCTTATTGCCGTATATATACTTCATAGAGACACAGAGGGAGGGGGAGGGACACATGGTCATTGCCATTTAGACCATCTCTCTCTCACACATAGCCAGTGTCAGCGAGGCAATTCATACTTTGCACAGTGGAGTAAGCAGTAGAAGTAACTTATTTCTGTGGGGAAATGGAAGCAACCACTTATGGATAACATTTGCAGGGAGATGAGGGGTGGTAAGAGAGAACATCAACTCCTTGTTTGGCTTTTTTTTAACTCTCTGTGATTGTAGTGATTATACTGTTTATCGTTTTTCCTACTGGGCACACCATTAAAATAACAGTTTGTCTTAACATAAAGCTTTTGAGGAATGTATATGTTTTCTATAACAGTGCCAAGTAGGGCCGTAACTTCAGGTGTGTGACGTGTTGGAAAAACCTGTCAAACTGTTACTTTCAGCCCTCCTTCCTTATGTTGAAACTCATCTGTCTTTGATCTTTATCTGCACAGTAAAACCTGGAAGTCAGCATACGAACATAGTTTATATAGATGCCACGGGTCACCCCTCGATGGAGTTTGATGGGTTTTCTTAACCCCTTAATTGACAAGGTCCTTTATGGCACTCATAAAGCTGTCTCGTGAACTACCTTATAGGGTCATTCTCAGCTAAGACTCGCCAGAGTGACACTGCCATGTTTGGATCCTACCCAAACTCTCACTAATGCTGAAGTAAAGAGGTGGAAGAACACATACTTAGACACACATATAGCAGACAGATGGAGCAATCTGATTGATGCTTTCAAATAGTTTGAGATTGCAAGAGTGTGGGAGGATTTCATCACTGCAGAGAGGACAGTGGACATTAGTGTGCTGTGTTATTGTTGTGAGTGAAGTCTGCTGGTTATGTGCCTACAAGCAAGATAGAGACTGTGCAGCTCAGGCCAGGTCACAGCACTAAAAGGACAAAGTCTCCTAGCTTTGACTTGCCCCATGGCAGCCGGTTACCCTCTCTGTTTGTCTGTCATACATAACTTGGAATTCAAAACTGAGGAATGTAAACTTACAATACTGAATATTTTTTCTTAAAACAACCTCATTATTTGCTTTTACATGACTCCCAAGCTTCTGCTCCCTCTATCTCTCTCTGTATTTCTCTCTCATGGGAAATTGGTTGTTCTCATGCAATGGTGTCCAGCCCTCAAGCAATTCACAGACAGAGAGGCTATTTTTATGCATACGATGCCATGCTACTGATCCAAGTAATTTAATCTGGAGGAATATAAAGTACCTGCAGCTGTCTATGACTGATTATCTGTATTTCTCTTTTTCTCTTTTTCCCCTCCTCTTCTGCTCTGTTCATCCTCACTACCTTAGCAACCTCAACTTTTTACTTCTACTTCACCCTCTGTTTGCCCTTTCTCTCCTCCCTCTCCAGTGTCTCAGGTGTGTGTTCAGTCTCTGAGCAGTGATGGGGGACTGGAGTCTCCTGGGGAATTTTCTAGAAGAGGTCCAGGAACACTCCACCTCAGTTGGGAAGGTCTGGCTCACTGTCCTCTTCATCTTCCGCATCCTGGTGTTGGGCACAGCAGCAGAGTCCTCCTGGGGCGATGAGCAGAGTGATTTCCTGTGTGACACTCAGCAGCCTGGTTGCACCAATGTGTGTTATGACAGCGCCTTCCCAATCGCACATATCCGCTACTGGGTACTGCAGATTGTTTTTGTCTCCACACCTTCCCTGATCTACATGGGCCATGCAATGCACACGGTGCGCAGGGAGGAGAAGCGGCGCAGGAAGGAGCTGGAGGAGAGGGAGGCAAGGGGTGAGGGTGCAGGAGGCCTGGAAGAGGAGAAGGAGTACCTCCAGCAAAAGGAGAGTGGGAAGGAGATTATATCTGAGGGGACAGGCCGTGTTCGCCTGAAAGGGGCACTGCTGCAGACTTACATCCTGAGCATCTTGATCCGTACAGTGATGGAGGTGATATTTATTGTGGTGCAGTACCTGATCTATGGGGTGTTCCTCAAAGCATTGTACCTGTGTGAGACCTGGCCTTGCCCCAACCCAGTCAACTGCTATATGTCCCGGCCTACAGAGAAGAACGTCTTCATCATCTTCATGCTGGTGGTAGCCGGTGTGTCTTTACTGCTCTCTGTGTTGGAGCTCTATCACCTTGTCTGGAAGAGTGTCAGAAAGTGCGTGCGTAAAAGGATGATGCAAAAGAATAATCACAGAGCTGTGACGGTGGCCATGTCTGCTGCCTTGGAGCCCAACAGTCCATCAAGGCCCTCAGCCTCCTGCACCCCTCCTCCTGACTTCACCCAGTGCCTGGCAGCCCCGAGCCCCATGAACCCTATGACCGCCATGACCTCTCATCCCTTTAACACCAGAATGGCCCTGCAGCAGAACTCGGCCAACTTGGCCACCGAGCGCCATCACAATTGTGACAACATAGAGGATGAGGAAGACTTCCTGAGAATGAGATATGAACATGTACCAACTGAGCTGCCCAACAGCTGCTCCCCATCACCGCTGCTTCACTCTGGCTACATGAAGGACAAACGTCGCCTGAGCAAGACTAGTGGGACCAGCAGCCGTGCTCGCCAAGATGACCTGGCAGTATAGGTTCGCAACCAAAAGGAGCAGCTGAGGAGGGGAGAAGAGAGAGCTGGACTTTCAGAACCAAAGAGAAAGAACAGAAGCTCAGTTCAGCAAGACAAAAGTGTTTTTGCTGAATGAAGAGGTCAAACCCACAGCACAGACTAACTATTCAGCTGTGCAGCACTGAGGCCTGGTCCTTGACTACAGAGGATGGACTGAATGTCCAGATTAAAAAGAGACAATGAGATCTGTGACCGGACCATGTATACTTCACATGTATAAGCTCTGTGAGCAGATAGTCTGTCCTAGAGCTTGAAAACTGTCAACCAAACTGCAAAAGGAAAATAATTATGCAATGAGAACAGGGTAACAGGTGTGATACTTGACTGTTGCACATTTTATGTTTTACTTAAGGAGTGAAAACCAAACACTTACTAAAGGAAATAAACAATAGTAATGTAATCTATGGTGCTGGGTCATTGAAACAAAACATCTCAATTATTCAATTAGATTAGCCGACAACTCAACCAACAGTATTTTTTTCTCCCACTGCAAAAATGAAGAGCAATAAGAGAAATCAGAGACTTGATATGCAATAAACTGTGAAGCTTACTGCACATTTGTAGTAAATGAAAATGAAGTGCCTTATCAAGGAAGAAAAAAACACCCAGTTTCCACATAACATGTTTAAATATAATTGCACTATTGCACTATTCATTACCTGTAGGTCAAAAACCGAAAAATGTAATTCAAGAATAATGACTTAACAGTATGGACAAGACTGTGTTCGTATGTAATGGGAACCTTTGTGTGCATCAGTGGTGAGAGCGTCGCCTGTTTGAGGATTGAGCCAGCTCCCTGAGTTCCTGTTCGAAGGGGTTCACAGATTGATTGGATTGTGGTTATGAGCAGAACTGGCCACTGAGTGGCAGCATTGCACTTATGTTTTTTTTAGTTTCTCTCCTGGAGCCATTGTGTAAATCCTGATATTGTTCCTTTCTGTATGTTTCCATTGATGTATTCGAATGTATTTTATTCCATTTCTGCAGTCTGATCGTACTATATGTAGAAAGATAAGCAGGTTGTTTATAACCACAGTTTGTGAATGAACATTCTTGCAAATGGAGGTTTGTTATCCTAGCTACGTACATTTCTTTATAGCTGATGTTCTTTTAAAAAAACAAATGTTGTTCAGCCTGTACTGTACATGTTGTTGTATTGTTGGTTCTTTCACATCTTTCACCTTTATGAAATAAATGTCACTGCTAACTCATCACATATTAATAAATCATCTACTGCAGACTCTGCTCTGTTGTTCTGGTTAATTTAAGAACTTTAAATAATTTGTCATTGTTCGTAGCTTTCACCATTTTCTACTTACTAATTCATATGTACACATTTTTAGTTTACTTAAGTGTAAATAAAGAACATGTAGAGATGAGGGTGTATGCATTTTTAGATCAGTATCCCATCACCATCACACATTTTCAATCTGTTGTCAACAGACTGGGAAAGATGTGGAGTATTTCCACAAGCAAATGCTGTCTGGCCATCTCTGCCAGGAAGCCGAGAACTTTCTGTTTCTAATTTGATTTCCAGCTTCTTTCACAAGCTGAAATTGAACACTTTTCTTTTGGCTTCTTCACTGTGTTATTGTTGCAGAAAGGCTTCATCTTTGCAAAACCACTGAATTTATTTCCACATCGCTGTCCAATAAAATGTAACGTTTTACTACCCAAAACAAATTCACCTTTGCTAAACTAGTTGCATTCCCTTACGAAAAAGAAGTATATTCAAGTATACAATCAGTATACTTTTTTTAAACTTTAAACTAAAAATAAGCAAGTATACTTTTAGTTTACTTTTTCTGTACTTTTATAAATATACTAGACAAAATTACATTTAAGTACACTTTAAGTATAATAAAAAGTCTACAGGAAATTATAGGTACATTTGGCCTATACTTGTACTTATACTTAAGTATACTTGAAGTATACTGTCAAGTATACATAGAATTATAAGTAGATTTGGCTTATACTTGTACTTATACTTAACTATACTTGGAGCATAGAGTACTTTAAGTATACTGACAAGTATACAGAAAGGTATAAGAACATTTAGCCTATACTTGTAGTATAGTAGTACTTGTAGTATACTATGTAGTATGTGGTATACATGAAGTATACTTGAAGTATACTAACTAACAAAGTGCAAAGAAATACCCAGCATGCATTTCAGCGATTTAACTGTGAAAATAAACAACTATGAAACAAATAACTAATGTTTTAAATGAAGAATCTGTCACACATTTTTGTGTAACATGGGGTTTTACCTTTTTAACAAAGTAAATGTGGGAAAATATTAAAAAAAATAAAATAGTTAAAACTGTAAGTGAGAAGGGTGAGCAGTAGTAGACATGCTCTCTTAATTTCTTACTTCTTTACTAAAATTAAATTTCTGGTGGTTTAACTATGAACATAGTTTGCTGCAAATAAAGCACTCTGTTATTTGTGAATGTCTCAACTGTCTGGTGTATTGCATTTGTATATATATATATAGTATTTGTTACATGTGAAAAAAAAACACACATTTTAGCTATATTCTAGTAACTATGAACAACTCTGAAGTATACTATAAGTACGCTAATAGTATACTTGTAGGTTTAGTATTGTACTAGGAATACAGAATAGAGTATATTGTAAGTGTACTCTTATAAACTGCAAAGTATACTAGTACATTTATAGTAAAGTAAAAGTATATCTAAAAGTTTATTTTTAGTATA
>JAUBNQ010000013.1:9314390-9356435 GCA_032353495.1 Ctenopoma kingsleyae
TACTTACTAGGTAAAGTATACTTGGGAAATATACTTGAAGTATACTTAAGTATACTTAATAATATGAACTTAAAGTAGGAGATTTATTTTACACCACAGAGAAAGGAAACTGTAAACATCTGCATTAAAGATGGAAGGTGAATATATTGATATAAGTATTCAGATCATTTATTTAATCAAAGGTGACTCAAGGTTTAAGTAAACTGGACCAAAACTTTATACTGTATGTAACTTTGTACTATCATCTCTGGTATTATTGTAACTATCTAGACTAGCTGATGATTGATTTGTCAGTTACGTCTTTGGTTAATCACTGATTTTGTTTAAATGATAAGTGAATAAAAATAGTAACAAGGCCAGTCACTAGCTCCAAGAGGTCAAATTATTGCATTAGATTAACTTGTCTTATTTGACATGGTAGCTACAGAAAAGAGAAAAAAGCAGCAAACCAGCACATTTAAGCTTAAAACAAGAATTATTTGGTATGTTTTTGTTATAAATTGCTTAAATATCACCAAAACAATCACCAAGCCAAACCAAGATACACTATATAATATAAAAAATATAAACATAAAGATAAATAACTTTAGAATCAACTTAAATCAAGTAAACCTTTGTGCAAAAATGTAGTAGTGCAATTCAATAACAATAACGAAAAAGTGAAGCAACTACTTTCAAAATATGTATTTGTGCATCAACAGAAGATACAAACGTTTGAAAAAGCACACAAAACATTAACAAGAACATTGGTGCTGTGTGCAGCTGGACAGGCAATTGCTAGAAGTGCGTTAAAAAATTCCACACTTAGTGTAAAGTAGTGAGGTGTGTTAAACGTTTTTCAAAAAGTGCGTTGTAGAATTCCAATTTGAGTGTAAAGCAAAGACTGTATTGTTTTCAGATAGCCTAAAGTGCTTCAGGAATCACTGTAAGTGTTGAAGTATTCAGAACTGTAAAGGTTCAGCTCTAACTGCAGCATTATGTTGATATCAGATGATGACAGGTTGATTTCTAACACTACATGCAGATACTCTTGTCCTGCAGGGGGCAGTAGTAATCTGTGATGCAGCTCCTAGATTGCAATTCTTATAAAAGAAGAAGAAAAGACGGTTAGGATGTGATGTGATGTCAGGATATGTAGTTTTATCTTTGTGGAAATGACGCTGAGTGTCCTACTGTCGAAAAGCACCAGCTGCACTACAGTTCCCGGCATGCCCTTCGGCGTGAACCGGTGTCCGAAGAGTTGCCGAATGACAAGTGAATTCATCATTTACTAAACGTTTTATAAAACGTTATATTTTCTATTAACAGAGTCCGGACTCGACTTCACCTGCTGGTAAGAAATAAGTCGTTATATCATGAGCGTCAGGTTGACTAACACCGAGTTTAAACCTCATGTTATCTTGTTTTGCTCTGAGCTCGTTTCGAAATAGTTAACAATAGCTAGCTGTGTGGTGTTTTCCAAACGTGCTTCTGTTAACTGTGAGTTTGTGTTGAAATAGTTTAAGCAATGGTTGTTGGCCAATTTTATCCGTAATGTCAACAGTCCTCGTGTTTGACACGTGTTTGGTTTTATGGCATATCTAGGTTTTATCAACTTCCTCTCTGCACCAAACAGTTTTACAGCTGAGTTAGAGTGTATTTAACATTTTAAACTTAAAGTATCATCATCCTAGACTTACTTCTGACCTGCAGTGTATAGGTGCTCAAGTCTTACGTCAAATGTTATAGTATATATGTTATATTATCATCATCATCATCATCATCATCGTGGACTGACAGAGGTTTGTGCATGAAATACACACATACATATACACAAAATAGCTGTGACTGATTTAAAAAAAAGTTGTCAGTAAAAACTAGTCAAGTTAATTTAATTATAAGGTATTCTGATGATAAATAAATTAATCGTTTAAGTCGTTTATGTTGAGCTCTGTGATATTGTAATGGACATTTATCATTAGTTGCAAAGTGATTGATTGATTGATTGATTGATTGATTAATTGAGAAAATAATGATCAAATTCATCCATATTTAGCAAATGTAGCCTTAGCTGAAAGAGTTAGTTGATTAGGTGAATAGTTTGTTTGACAGAAGACTCAAATGCAGGATTTTTAATAAATGATTAATGTAATCGTTTTGTCAAGAAAAGTATTTATAGTAATTATTAACAGGTGTTGACATGGCATACAAGCAATATTTGTGATTTTTTTACACCAAAGAATAAATGAATTAATTAACAATTACAAAATCGAGGAACTAAATGACACACTGGTTCATGGTAAAATTAATTATTAGGTGCAGTCTTACTACATAGCAGAGGGGGCATTCCTAACACCACAAGCAAAAATGATTATTTCCATCAATGTTACCATCACTATGATAAAAGGCTTGTGCAGTTAATTCAGACAAGCTAAGACAACCTGGCTTTGTTCACAGCATAACTATGAGGACTCTGTGGATGAAAGGAGGTGTTTTGGGTTCATTGTCCATGGCTTTTGGCTCAATGTTGTGGTCACAGAAGAAGACTGAATCAGACCAAGTTGCTTCCAGTTGCACCTCTACCGACACAAATCGAAGTTCTCCCTATGAACTAAAATTGGTCCAAGTCCTTTTCCGACATGGTGCTCGGACTCCGCTAAATTCTATACCTGATGTGATGGAGGTAAAACTTTTCTTCATTTAATCAAGTCATTCGGTGTCTGAGTTTTAATAGCAACTGTGTAAGTTGTTGTCTGGGCATATTTGTCTTGTCAAAGGTCCAGTGGGTGCCGACGCTGTTGGAGCCTCCAGCACACACCCACATGAACTATGTAGTGACAGATCTTCATGGTGGCCCCAGGCCTCCAGCTCCTGTAGAAGACAGCTATCGGAAAAACATGCTGACTGTGAGTGCTGTGTTTTGTGGTGTTGAATGCAGTCAGACAATAGAACTGATGAAGTAACAAATTCAGGTGCAGAAACCTCTGCAGTTGAGTTGTTGGTAAGAGGCCTTCTAGGAGCATAATGACTAAATGTCTGTACATTTTCACAGGTGACATACAGGAGGAGAAAAAGCAAGCTTTCAAATTTTACATTGTGAAAACTGATGTCGTTTACTTACATTTACTGGGACCAGAGAGTCATCGCTGAAGTTATTTCTTGCTAGGACAAGTAAATATCTGCTGTGAAAGAAGCTAGTGACGAGTGATTTTGGAATAATAGACTGTACACGTGAAGCAACCTGTGGCTTCACTCTCGTATTTATTCATTCATTTACTTAGAGACTCTCTCCCACTAGTGGCCACTAGGATTCATTACAAATCCTACAGACGTCACTGAACGGGTTTCTTTCATTCACCTCATCTAATGCTGCTCAGCTGTTTGTAGAGGTTCTCATTGAAATATTGTCTCCTTATTGCCAGCTTCTGTGTCCATGAAAATGTTAGTTTCCTGTGCTGACTTAGCTGCTTTGCTAAAGAGGTTTAACTGCACTGGATTTAGCTTTACAAGCTAAATCCCACAATATGGACTCCTGCCATTCCTGTACCACATTCACTTTGGATTCCTGCATGTGATCACAGGTGTGTGTGTCTGTTAGGCCACAGTTGTGAGTAAATCTTGATTCTGTTTGTCACGTTTGGCAGGGTGGCACATACCCCGGTCAGCTGACCACAGTGGGAATGCAACAGCTATATGAGCTGGGCAAGAGGCTGAGAAGGAGATACATTGAGGAGAGTCCCTTCCTCAGCTCCACATTTAGCCCAGCTGAGGTCTAGTAAGTGCTACACATCGTCATGACGGATAGCAAGAACACACTTTCTGTATTCTACAGTTGTGATAAATTGGGTTCATGAGTGCAGCACAGAGGATATGAGCCTAAATTTACTATTTTTGAGTTGGCTGCTTTCCATGACCTCTTTTTTTTTTCCATTTTTAGTGTGCGCTCCACTAACATTGTGAGGACCATTGAATCTGCCAAGTGCCTCATAGCAGGGCTTTTCCAGCAAAAACAAAAAGGTAGAGTAGAAGTCATATGTTCATGGTGTTATTTATTCTATTCTGGATCTTATCTGTTATTGAAATTTTCTGTTCTTCTTGAAGACATTGTGCATATATTAACAACGAAGGCAGAATCTGAAATCCTGTATCCTAACTATCATGGATGCAAGATGCTCAAAATCGTTGCCGGGTATGTATATTTTCATGCCAAGCACACAGTCACACTAAGCCTTGACCATCCCATACACTCACTACCCAAAAGTGGAGTCTTGAATAATGTGTTGTGCAAAATTATAAGCAGAGTGGAGATGCCTCTGTCAGGTTGTCATGGTGTATCTGTGTTTTATAGCTGACACTGTGTGTGTTCTGTGCAGCCACCGCTGGGCAGAGTCATCCACTCTGCCAGACATTGCAGCAGACCTGCAGAGCATCCAAAACGCACTGGGCATCGCTGCTCACCAGCACGTCGACTTCATCCTCATTAGGGATGACATGGTTGCCAGAGAGGTGACACTGCCACATCATGATTCATATGACTTTTATTAGGTCTCACCACAAGCTATCAGAATACATATGATTATTATTAAAACTTAGCCTGGCCCGAGGCTGCAACCTAGCAAGCTGCTAGTTATGTAAGTTGAAACCCCAACAGAGTTCATCAAGTTAGTAAAGAAAAAGTAAAGTTTAAAAACACAGATCCAGCAGGATTTGTGTTTTAATCGTATATATTATTATTTCAAAACATATGCATAGATGTCAAATTTAAAGACTTCAGATTCAGTCAGTGTTCGAAATTCATTACCTGACTGGAGACTGTAAATCAGTTTTTGTGAAGTTAAACAAATAGGAGAATGGTTGATTATAGAGGGGAGTTTTTTAAATAACCATCTTAGAAATGTCAAAAAAGTTTGTTTTTTTCCCAATAGCAACTGGACTTGTTTTAGTTCCTTGACTACGTTTCACGCTTCCATACCAGGGGGCTTTCTCAAGGCTATTGGAAAAAAAAAACTTTTTTTGAGATAACCATGACCTGGATGACAGAACCTTCACAGATATCTTAGAAATGCGCACACCGAGACTGCAGCAAGGTCTGAAACAAGACAATGGGCAATGCTGGCCACAATTCAATGACACATATAGTTGTATAGTTACCCTAAGCCACACCCAACATTCTCACTAATTATGTTCAAATCCACCTGTTAAAACAAATATATACATAAACATATTCTGCTTAAACTGAAAATAAAGCTACATTTAGAAAGTTAAAACAATTTATTATTGACACCTTCTTTACTGTAAGTTGCTCACAAATGTCACCATAATAATTATGGTGAAGGGGAAAATGGCAAATAACTCTGGAAAGCAGCGAGCAGAAACTTCAGTAATGCTCTGTGTTTCCTTTCAAGATCTGTGTAGACCACAGCTGACACATCTTGTTTTTTCACATTAACAGACGCACGGCCTGCCGTGCCCACCAGTGCTGCACTCCTGGAGGAATAAAGTGGAACAGAGAGCTGTGGACATGATGTACCATATCTATGAACCCAGCAAAAGGTTAAAGATTCAATAAAGTCAGCAGATGAGGATACAAAGGAGTTTTAACACTATTAGAATCTTATGCATCAGTGTGAATAAGAAGATTCAGAATTGAGTTCCAACAGGTCCCTTTAACTCTTCTATGTTTTTTGGAAGGGAGAACCTGCAGCTGTGTGTTGGCCCCCTCCTGTACACATTGTTAGCCAACATTGATGAGAAACTACAGGGGACCTCATCCAAGCCAGACAGGTTGGACAGATCAGGATGAACGTACCTGTTTCTTACACAAATGTGACTGCAAACATTACTTTTAACCATCTCTCTCAAACAGGAAGATGTTCTTGTACTCTGCACACGACACCACTTTGATTCCCTGTCTGATGGCTCTTGGAATTTTTGACATGAGATGGCCACCATATGCAGCTGATATCACTCTAGAGCTGCACCAACACCGGCAGACCAATGAGGCCTTTGTCAAAGTGTCATACATAGGGCAGGTAAGAGAATGTGTCAATGTATATTTGATAAGCTGTTGCCCCTTGTGTTTTACCCATCTTGCTTGTCTTTCTGTAGGATCAACATATTCCAGGTTGTAGTGGAGTCTACTGCCCCCTGCAGGAGTTCAAACAGGTCCTCTCAGCATATTCACTGAGCTCTGATCTCTACCAGTCACTTTGCAACAGCAAAGAGGGTCTGAGCAAGCCCTGAACCCTCAACAGACATTCACATACGAACACAGTGTTAAGACATTACAGTCTGACAGTCACAAATCATGTTTTTTTTTTTTTTTAATGTCCTGATATCTCACTCCATCCAGCCACCACCAGGAGACTACACCAGGGGAAAGTCCCACAGCCTCTTTTGGAGATTTTAGTTTACATTAGACTTTGAATTTCATAATTCCTCATCACCATGTAACCTTGGTAGTAACATTTTACTACCATATAGGTAAATTAATATAATATTTATGGCACATTGACAAGAACGTGCAGAATGATATTTAGTATACTGTATAATGTATGCCTGATATCAGATGTTTAGTGTTTAGGTGTCCTTTAGATCACGGTGTTTGGCTTAATTATTTAGGGTGGCATTTTACTGTAGTTATTGTCAACAAATCCCAAAAGACTAAAACCAACAATGTTTGCCCGTTTCGCAGTACTTTTAAAAACAGGTCATTTTTGAAAAGTAATGTCCTAACAAAACTTAGCACGGAGTAAACTGAAAACATGTCTAGCTTCAAATTGATACAAATGTCATATTCTGCAGCAAGTATCAGGTTTATTGTAATAATGGAAAATGTCAATCAGTCAAAGTGGTTTGTGTTGTCTCTGTTTTTACACATCAGTAGACATATAGCACAGTAGAATGAAATAAATCATACATACAAGCAGGAATTTTTAGCAGGATAAATTAATTGTTGGTTGTACTCTGGGGGATTTTTTTTGACAAGAAAAATACAGAATTGTAGTAGCTCTGTTCCATAAGGTTGAACAATGTGTATACATAATGATGTAATGATTCAGTTTGGTTGGGTTCACAGCCAAATCTTTAATATTCAGTCATTTCATTCCTCAGGGGAATACTACACTTGATGTACTGTATCTACGGTTTCCTAACAAAGAGGTCCAGATAGTAGATTGTACATGAGTGTGTAGGTAAATGTCCTCGTAACCATGTACAACTAACAGAAAGAAAACCATGTTTTAAAAGTTGATTTTTAGGTTGCCTTCTTGTAGGGATTTGTTGGTAGTATCAGATCACAGTATAATGCAAGCATGAATACATGCCTAATATAATACTGTGTTACAGTAACATTATCTCAATGACCTGCAGCTTAATATGTGAAGTTTGGTTTGGACTGATGACGCATAAATAAAGAATTTGATCAATTTTAAATCTTTTTCTGGCTCATGTCATACGGGATCTGTAATATTCCTACCACCAGCGAAAACAACTAGTTTAGTAGAGTTCAAATGCATTAACATGCTTGCATCTATTTTGGAAGTGTGGTGTCCCCTCCAAATAGCTCTCACTAAAGTGCCTCCTGATAAAGTGTCAACTTGGCAATGCTGCTTCTTAGTATGACTTGTTCTCCTTGTACTAGCTGAATGTTGGTAAGTTGGTATGACATGCAGAAAGACAAAGACAGCACCTTGTCCACATAACTGACTAGATGTGAATTGCCAAGACCCATGTGGACACATGCATGCGCACACACATTACATAGACAACATGTATATACCAAAACAATATCTTTTATTTGTAGTCCATCACCACAGCCCTGGTAGGCTATTCTGCACCAAAGCCAATGGAGAAACACATGACAAGCTTATACAATAGAGAAAAGAGAGGAAGTCAACTGGATGGTGAGCAGTGCGTGTTTACATTTGTGTCTCACTCTGGACACCACACCTGCCTTACTAAATTTTACCAGCTCTACATAATTCTAGTTCTATAATACCTGCTGTGGCATTCAGACACTCCTGTCCCATTCTGCTGACCATTGGGGGATTATTGCTGTGGGAATGATTATTACCCAGAGTCAACAAGAAAGTCAGAACACAACAGGAACAAGAAGAACACACAGCACATCTGGGTAGTAGCAGTATTATTCACGCTGGCGAAAGGTAAGTCCTGAAAGTTTTGGAGCACCAAGTCAAATGTTATCCACAACTTGAAATAGACTGCAGATTACCACTGTGCTGCAAAGCTGCCAGGACCCTCACACTTAATGTGTTGCTCTCAATGGTAAAAAATAGAGAAAGAAGACGCTTTCTGCAGACGGTCCATGTTTGTGCTTTTTTAATAATACTATTATCTTAATGAGGTCATAGTTTGGTTTGTTATACACTGGAGTTACAAAGGAAATTAAAATAGACTAAAATTCGAATAGCCCACCAATGGTAAACAGTACAGTATTTTAGGGGGCATTCCTCCCCCAATGAAAGTTGGGTAAGAGGAGTTGAGAGGTCACTGATAGAATGCCTATACATACAGACACATACATACATACCACACAAACATACAGTCTGTCAAGCACGCACACACTCGCACGTATATACTGTACAGAAACAGTCAAAACAATGGAGCGAGAGACAAGATGGAGTTCCACTAAAGTCTTCACAAAGCACAAATTCTTCTTATTCCTTTCTCTTGTTCCATACCACTTTCATGACAAATTTGTTTTTTAAATTTGAAAAAAGTAGACATATACTGTAGCATCTCCACTGACTTTTAGTTAGGTTGATTCCTCTTTGATGTCAAAGTCAGTATCTTTATAGTCAGATAATCAAAAACACAAGAACAGTTTTGCGAAATTGATGCACAACAATCCCATACATTCTGAAGTTTATGAGTCAAAATTTAATGTTCTTGTGGCAAAAGTACTCCAGTCCGGGTCTTTCCAAGTCTCCAATGGAATAGTTCCCACAGGACATATCTAGACGACTGGTTAGCTCCATTCTGTTCATTTCTGGGCACATCCTCTATTTTGTTTTATACTTCCTTTATTCGAGTCCAACATGTTTTTTGAACATACTGTAAATGCCATGATCCTTGCTTCCTTGCATTTTGTCCAAGAACATTCTAGATACAAAGGTTTCTGTTGGATTAGAACATTCCAGGGCCCGGACTGAAACCCATGTCCATGTCACGTGGCCTCATCTGACCCCCCATCATCATTGTCTGCTGTGGGGGGCCACCCATGCCCTGCAGTGACATCATCATGTTAGGTGAGCCACCAGGGCCTGGGTGGGCCATTTGTCTTCCCTGCATCATTCCTCCCGGACCCCCAGGGGACATCATCCGGTGCTGGGGGCCCATCATGCCTTGGCCCATGAATCCTGGGGGTCGCATCGAATTGTGCCCAGGGTTTCCCATTGGCATGTCTTGGGGCCCCATTCCCCCACCAGGCCCCCCTGGCATCCCTCCCATCCCCTGCATGGACATTCCCATCCTTGGAGGACCATCACCCATCATGCCCTGCATAGGGAAGCCTGAGGGGTGTGGTGGTTTCCCTCCAGGGTTGTCTCCTCCACCTCTGGGGAAGTAGGACAGAGTCTGGCTAGGCTTCTCTGATGGGATTATCCTGGACAGATCAAACTCAGGAATACCGGATGCTCCCGGCCGCATCACCTCATGAAGGTCTGCATCACTGAATCCACCCTGCATGTTGTTAAACTCTGGGCCTCCTGGGGTATTGGGCTTGCACATAACCCCATCACCCCCTCCCCCATGAGGAATGTTCCCCATCCGTCCTCCCATAGGTCCTCCTTCTCCCTGGAAGCCCATGGGATGGCCAGTGAAACCCTGGGGACCAGGACCATTGTGTGGGGAGAAAGGTCCTTGCTGGGAGGGGGATTGGGTGAGGGGATAACCCTGGCTTCGGTGAGGGTAGCCCATGCGTCCCTGGGGCATCATTTGAGGGTTTGCCATACCAGGGTCTTGGGGATTTGGTGGTATCATCATGCCATGAGGCATCATGCCTGGACCCATATTAGGGGCATTGGGAGAGGGCATCTGTGGAGGCATGCCATGAGAGAGGGGCTGGGATCCCATTGGATTCATACCTAGAGGGCTGAGGGCAGGCATGGGTCCAGCATTTCCAGGTCCCATCATACGTGGATTCCCTTGGTGGTTCATTGCCATACCTGTGTGTGCAAGACAAAAATGTCTTAATGTAATTCTGTATGAAGCTTAACAAAGGAATATTAGTACAGTTCAAGGTGGGCGGAATTGAATCTAACAAACAAAAACATACCATTATTGTTCACTGAAGGCAAGTTAGGAGAGCGAGCTGGAGGCGAATCGTCATCAGAGCTGGCAACAGTCTTTATGGCATCATGGTAGAGTGGGGTGGAGCTGGGCATTGCAAACTTGGACATGCGTGACATCATGATGGAGAGAGGGTTCTGGGATAGCGTTGGCTCAGGGGGTATGGTATACGGACTGCCAGACGGAACGTTGCCTGGGAGGGACATGGAGCCAGATGGAGCCCCAGATGAAGGAGGGGCTGAAGGAGGACCGTTACCACCTAAAGAATAGCATGATGAAAAAACATTATATAAGAAAACTGTATTAATCTGATATTCATTTTTAATACTAACACTCCTTACCACTGGGTAATGTTCCAGTGGCCACATGAGGGAGCCACTGGACCATTACCTACACCTCATACAGATGTGTCTACTTGAGTGTTGCATGAGTGATGAGTGCATGAGCACCTATTAGACAGCCCCCAAAAGTATTTTATTTTGTTTTTTTTTTTTGTTTCAGACTTACTGTGTTTTACGTGTGATATTAACAAGCAGTAAGATCATTACAAGTGTAGGATTTCAAAACCACAGCATTTACAAAAGAAATGTCAATATAAATGGAATACACTTTGACACATAAGCAATGAAAAAACAAAAGAGAATTCAATACTGAAAGATGAGGTTGAGAGAGAGATGCTGCTGGTCACAGATGAAAAAAATGTGTATACCTTGCTCCATGTTCCCCATCATGTTTGGTGAGGTGATACTAAGGGGAGGCTTGCCACCCTGAGGTGGTACTCCAGGACTTTGCATGGGTGGTTTGGGTGAGGAGACCCATCCTGGAGAAGGGTTAGGAAGAGAAGGAGACCTCATATGAACAGGGGAGGCACCTGCTGATCCCATCATCGAGTGGGGGGATTTCATAGGTGCTGAAGCTGGAGGAGCTGGAGGAGCACTAGGGCCCGCTGGGCCAGTGAGCATGCCAGCCAGCTGGGACGGTGTCTGAGGAGATTTAAGATTTCCAGAGGGAGAGCCCATCATAGGAGACTGTACTTGCCTCAGAGGAGGGGACTTAAGTGGGTTCACACTGGGAGAGTTCCCCCCTCCTGCTTGGACATTCAGATCTGCTGGTTTGCGGCCTCTCTGGCCTTGTGGTGCCCCAGAGGAGAGGGGGTTAATACGGCCATTACCTCCTGTTGGTGTAGATCTGTGCTCTGGACCAAAGGCTTGGTCTCCATGTGGACCCCTCATTCCTGCAGGACCCCCTGGGAAGGGCCGCCCCGGTCCCATAGGAAAGTCTCCTGGCTGTGTCTGATCAGGGAATGGAGGGCCTTGCATGGGTCTACCTTGTGGACCCAAGTTCTCCATTGGAGGTCCACCTCCTCTCATTCTCATCATATCATCTGGACTCATATTCATGGGGGGATCTCGTAATTTGGAAGGGTGCATATGAGGTCCGGGCCCAGGGCCAGGTCCCATGCCAAACTCGGGAGCCATTTCTCTACCCCCCATTCCCTGCAGCCTAGATGATGGGCTCATAGGACCATCACCAGGCATTCTGGGAAACATACCCATTCCATTACCAGGCTCCATTCCACCTCTTTGATGCCCCATCATCCTTTGCATGTCCATCATCATCCCAGGAGGCAAGCCTTTCTCTCCACCCATTCCTTGGTGGAACATTGCTTCTTGGACTGATTGAGGATTTGGGAAACGTTCACCACGACCTCCTGGACCAGCAAACATTCCCCCAGGTCCTCCAGGGAAGCCTCGTGCATCTCCCATTCGTGGAGGCATGTCATCAGGCCAGCCCATTCCAGGTCTTGGGGGTCCCTCCATCTCAGGATTCATCATACCAGAGAAGCCAGGCATCCTCTGCATATGTGGAGGCATACCCCTGGGGCCAGGGCCAGGGCCCATGCCCATGCGCTCCTGGTAGTGCTCAGGTGGACCACCTGGTCCTCCCCACATCTCTCCTGGGCCCATCTGGTAAGGTGGTGGGGGCCCTCTCATCATGCCACGTGGACCATGAGGGTGCATCATCATGTCTGGAGGAAGTGGCCGGTGTTGCATTTCTTGTTTCTTCCTCTTTTCTTCGTAAAACTCCTGCTGTAGCTTCAACCATGCCACCTGTTCTGGGGTCATCTGATCTCCTTCTCCACAGCTCCCTGGCCCCCCCATATGTGGACCCATTTCATCTTGTGGAAATGGGGGCATGTCCCTGGGACCATGGGGTGGGCCAAAAGGTGGACCTTGTGGACGAGGGCCTCCTGGCCCGCCAGGTGGGCCGAGGCTCTGAGATTGTGCCATCATAGCCTGCAGGGGGCCCTGTTCAGACCTCCGGGGTGCACCATCAGGCCCTCCATCATGGGGTCCACCATGAGATTGTGGAGGACCAGCTGGTGGGGCATCACGGTCATCAGGGAAAAGCATGCGCTGGATATCTCGCAAGGTCTGGAGAGAGCGCTGGCGATGTTCCAGCTGCTCTTGGGACAGACCCTCTGTGTTGGCCTCCATATTCAATAGTTCCTGGGCCAGCTGCTGCTGTTGTTGCTGCTGTTGGGGTGTTAGACCTGCTCCACTTGAGCCTCCACCCTGCCCTCCTTCCCCTGTTGTCGAAGGATTTAGACCTGCCTCAGGTTGTGTGACAGGGGCCTGATCAGCTGGAGTTGTAGTGTTACTGGGGCTACCGCCTGAAATATTTTTGGATTCCAGGCCTGCAGCTGATGACCCTTCCTGCGGAAGAATGCCAGATTGGCTCCCTTGGTTTGAAGGCTGGGGTGGGGCTGGCTCTGCCATGCCAGGTAAGGACGGCTTAGCTCCAGGCTGGTGGCTCTGATCTTGGGCATGGGATGTGGGTTGCTGGGAAGGCTTGGAGTCATTTCGGAGGGCGTTTGCTGCATTGTTCTTTAACAGGAGACAGATTAAATATTAAGTTATGACAAACTCATGCAAGATGTTGGTGTATATATGCTTGTGTAAATAAAAAGAGACTGCATGTGTCTTTACCAGGAGGAGGTGAGCTTTGTCCTTGCTGTTGGAGATGTTTTTCATGTGGAAGGCAATGATGTTTTCTGTATGGCCAGTTAGAACTGCATCAGCTGCCCTGAGGACAAGAAGGCAGACAGTCAGATGTCAGTCATCAGACACAATAAGTATATGTGAGTGTGTGTGTGGGTGTGTGTGTGACAGAAAAAGAGAGAAAGAGAGAGAGCATTTGAGATATGGAGAGGTGGATGAATGACTACTAGATGGTACCATGAAGGTAATGCCAAGGTCAACAGACTAAGCAAACTATTGCACGTACACACGCACACACACACACACACACACACAAACACAAACAAACAAACACCTTCCACTCAGCATCCACATCTTTGATCTGTAATTCCCAACAGAGAGCATTAATCTGAGCCAAGTGTATGCTCCCACTGAGAAACACGCATGCTTGTACAAATACACACAATGGATTTAGGCAATAACTGGGAAAGTTGGGGGAAGAGAAGAGAAGAGGTGGGCAGCAAGTATCACAGCTGCAACAGACATCAAAGACAACCACCACCAATGATGGGGGCACAGAGATATACTTCAGGCAGTTGACATTGTTAGTAATTCCACTTAATTTTGAACTGCAACTCCACAAAGGGTTTGGCTGTGGGTGTATATTTTGCTTATGTAAAAAAAAGAAAAACTAAGATGATGATTTAATTATCCTCTCTAAACATTAATATTTAAAATCTGTGGAGATGAACTTGAGATATAGAGACAGATAAATACTAATCATTAACTAAACAAAAATACACACATTTATATGCGCTACATCCAAAATAAAATATAAATGGCAAATTGCGGCTGAACTACAATAGTTTGAAGATACCAGCCCCAAAAGATACAAATCACAAAACCCAGCTTTCTTACTTGTTGGCCATTTCGGTGGTGAAGACATAAACAAGTTTTGATCCTGGTTTCTGGCCACTACCAGGTTCTGTTGTGGAACCCTGACCTCCCAGTGTGTTGTGGGACGGTGTGGAGGAGCGACTGAGTCCAGCATTAGAGGTAGAATGTGAGACAGAGTCCTGGGGCTTCACATCACTGGAGTTACAGTCTACAGGAAGACAACAAGGGAGACCATGGTTTTAGGACCAGCAAAGGCTTATGTGCAATTTAGTTTTACTGAGGAGCTGTCATAAGTGAAATTGATCAGCAGAGGGACTGCTATATACGCTTGGATGCACACATTAACACACTTACTGAAGAATCCTTTGTCATCTTCATCACTTTCTCCCCCAGAGCACCAGTCAGCTCCACTGTACGGCTGCCTCCTCTCTGCCACACACATTCTCTTCGCCCTGCTGCTGTCTGTACACACACAACTATCAGTGAGCTCGGGTTTATGAATGTGAGTGTCAAAAACGGACTACACAAGTATATTTTTGAGGATGTCCAACTATTGTCTTCCATGGGCAGCATGTATACCTGGGAATAATATAAATAACACTATGTATAATATGTAAAATACTAACTAAATAAAGTTATTCAGTGGTGTGCATAAAAAAAACACAAAGCAAACAAACCATGGGCAGTGGCTAGGAAAAATCTTTGTTTTATCCTCCACTGATTAGTGAAGCCTCTAGAGGAAATGATATGTGTATAACCAACACATGCACAGGAACACTCACAAGAGAGACATTAAAGACCTGACAATGTTTACGCTCTATAGCTATTGTTTCCATATGGAGCCGTTTAAAGAATTTTATTAACAAATTATGAAAACACAGCTATTAATTAATCTGCTAAAAAGTCAAGAAAACTGTGCCCTGCCAGCATACATTAGTAGTAATAAAAATATTTTAAAAGTCTCACATTTCCTTCAGCTGGACATTAAATAGTACTGACAATGACAAGTACTGACTACGCTGATTATTACCTTTTTCTTCACTGGTGGGTGTGCCACTTTCTGGCTGTTCAAATGACTCCACAGAGGTGCTTCTCTCCCTTTTGACTTTAACCTTGGAGCTTGGGCCAGACGTTAGGCCCTGGCCGTTCTTCAGCCCCATTCCCCCTGCCACATTCTGAGCTCCTTTAGTACCCAGGGTCTTGGGATCACAGGGTGAGGGCTGCGATTGGCTGGCGGTGTTCCCAGGTTTACCCTGATTGGGCATTTTAGAGTCCATCTGGGAGGCAGTGGAGGGGGACATGACGGGAGGTGATCGTACCATGGCCTCCGTCTTAGGTTTAGGGCTATTAGAGGATGGAGAAAAAGAGGCATAGGCACAAGCATAAATATTTAAGAGAAAAACAAAGCTCATGTTTTATTTCATGAAAACAGTGCAAAACAGCCTAGATTGCTAATTTTTTATTTACCAATTTAAATCTGCCTAAGATTGGATGGCAAATTGTGGCTGAACAATGTTTTGTCAATTTCCAAAATATTCTGTGTGTATTTTATGTGCATGTCATGTAAAAAGCATAAGGCTAAAACTCTGGTTACCAAGTAATCATGTTCTTGAATCAGGCACAAACCAGATAAGGGGAGGGGTAAATACTCAGGTAGCTGGCCATCCATGAGATCATATGTCCCATAGCTCTCCACTATACTCGTGTTACCCAGTGTGCTAACAAGGAAAAGTGGTAGAGAGAAGGCCAAAGGGAAAATGTGATTGTTGTTTTTCCCTTTGCAACTGCTACACAAAATGTCACAATGACACCCAATACTTGTCACACAAGTCTATGAACTTAAGAACAGACTGTGGAGATACAGGCCATTTACAAATGACTGTTGCTTACTAGTTATGAGCAGTGTAGTTCAGGCAAGCAGGATCATCCAACTGGCAGAAAGTCTCTTACCACACCCTAATCTTTTTCTCTGTCTCTCTCTCCCTCTTAATATATATATATATCTCTATCTATACACACACACACACACACACACACACACACACACACACACAGACACACACACACTGGTACAAGTAGGATGAAACAAATGCCAACATGTCCAAAGAGCACAGCCACAGCCTAGCACAGTGTTTGTACGTACACAGAGCAAGTAGAAAAAGAAGGGAAAGCCAGAATTTTGGCAGTCCAGGCAGCTGTTTCCAGAGGCTCCAGAAGCATGAGTCAGCAAGGAAAACATCCAAGCACAGTGTACTCCCTGACCCTAAAACAGCTCTGGATCACACATCAAGACCTTGCAGGTAAAATAGTGGAGCGAAGAAGCTGATCTTAGATCAGCATTACACCTCACCTATACTTACTAGGTAAGGCTGAAGAAACCAGCTCAGGAATTTGTCCACTTAATCACACTGTCAGGATGTTTCACTACTGATTACATACCATGTGCACACACTTGGTAACAACTTACCATGGGGGCATGATGGATAGATATTTGACACTTTAAAACAAGAAGGTCTCTTGGTCTTTGGCCCTTTGCCTTTAGAGATTATGCAATCTGCTCATATTTACCCCCACCCCACACCGTCATGTTAAAAAAACTTTCATGTTAGCTAACTAATCAATCCATTTGCATAGAAAATCTTACTGTACATAAATATTGCGGATGGGTCATGTTTCTCCACAGGGTTGAAATTTTCTGTCGAATTTTTTTCTAATCAGCTTTTTCAAAATTCAAAACACAATGGACCTTACAAATGGTAAGATATAAGGGTTTCACAATGTACCAAACGGTGGAACAAGGGATACACTGGATCACTCTGCAACCAATCATATCAGCTCAAAGACTGCTTAAATTGGCATCAGTATCGAGCTAAACTTAAATCCTTTCTTTTTAAATAGAAAATTGTGTCTTCTCCTTGTAAGTTGCTTGGATAAAAGCATCTGCCAAGTAAAGTAAAATCGCTCCCCAATTTTATTTTTATTTATATATATATATATATATTTTAGAGTGAGAGATTTGATTAATTTAATCCTTTATGAAAAGGGTTAAGTGTCTATAAATCTATAAATAAGTGACTATTAATCTGTGTGATTATTCTATTAATAATGACTTAATATGTTTATGTACTGGACAGAATCTTGTGAGTAACCAATAAAGGCTGTTTATATATTATTAATATTAAATGATGCAAGTAAGTGTTTCAGTCATCAGCCATTGTAAATAACAACAATGAAGAATAAATACTTAATTTAGTGTCACAGTCACAGTAATCTATGCTGGTCTAAAACAATCATATGAACCACACAAATACAGATACAAACACAAATGAATGCTAGCTTATTATTACCATCACAGCACAAGATCTATACATTTTCAGTGTCCACTCACCTCTGTGTGTTGGTGGATGGGGAGTTCTTTAGCCTATTGGAGTGCATTGATGGTGCTCCCAGGACTACAGAACAGGGTGGAGTGATAAGCTGGTGAGGACTGCCGGTGTGTGAGAGCGGTGCTTTCGCACGCACGTTCCTGGAGCCAGAAACAGGATTCCCAATATTTGAGAGGTTTCCCCGACCGTCCTTGGCCTCCTCTCGCTCTTTCTTCCCTCGTTCCTTCTTGTTGAAATGTGTCGCTGCTGTACCTGCCGCCGCTGGCCTCTCCTCTTGGACCTCCAACATTCTCTCTATGTCCTTGTTTGTGTGGTTGCGTGGGCGTTTCAGTGTATGTGTATGTGTGCGTGTGTGTGTGTATGTGTGTGTGTGTGTGTGTGAGAGAATGTGTAAAAACAATAACAATAGTCCAGGAGTCTTTCTTGTTCAGTGTGTATTTATGAAACTCCCCCAAGGGGGCTTTCAACGGCCCTTGGGCACACTGTTGAAAGAAAAGAGACAAACAAGGAAAGTTAGTAAAACTGGCAAGGGGCCAAAGTCTGACCAAATTTAAAGTCATGCTCCACCCAGAATCATTTTGTATCAATCTACCACTGTTGAAAGTCAGCTGTTAAAAGTTGGTCACTTTTTCTTTCTCTACTTTGGTCAGCGTCATCCAAATGGATTTCAATAAGTGTTTTTCACAGCAGATATTCTGACATCTCACAGTGGAACCCATAGCTGCCCTAGCTGCACAGCCAATGCTGATGTTATTAAAAAAAAAAACCTGTGATTTTCCTGTGACAAGTCAAAATACCTGCTGTGAAAAACTTCAATGGTGCAAGGTTTCCACAGTATCTAAAGTATCACAACACTCACAGAAACCTCTAAAAAATCTGCAGCATAATATACATCTGCTCAGTGTGTTTCTTATGACAAGGGAACCAACATCAACAGCTAACGGTCACCTTTCAACCCTGCATAAATCTTTCATGGAGCTAAACAGAGATTAGGTTATTGCAGATACATCTTATTTGTAAGGTCAACTAAAAACAGTGCCACCATTGCATAGCTTGTCCACAAAAGACCACCAACAACTTTATTCTTTATCTGCAGAAAGTCTTACTAAGTAAATATCTTTTTTTCTGAAAAACAAAGATTAAGTGTTTATGCAAAAAAAGTTAGGTTAAGATTGCTTATCATATAATTATTTTAGTTTTAACTTATCAAAACTGATAACGGCCTAAAACTCCAGCATCAGTCAGGTTAAATCTTGATACTACAAAGATATCAGGTGGGGTATCATGTTAACTACATAAATACCATCACGGCATTGTAACTGTAGCCAACAGTGAAGTGTGATGGTGGAGTGGGAGAGGTATTATGGTTCAAACTAACCGCTGTGTGTTTCTGTTTGTGTGCATATTGGCGAGCGAGCACAAGAACTGCATGAGAATCCTGTTTGAGAGAGCAGACCAGTCAGTCAGATTACATTGTCATCCTGAAAATATTTAGGAGCTCTTCCAAAACACTCAACATTGTAACTGGCTCCAGAGCTCCCCTGGGGAGAAGGAGGTGGAGTGTTTAAGGGTTTCAGGGGGGAGGGGGGTGTTACTGGGAACCAGACAAATACGACAAATAGGACTCCTGCTACAGCAGTGACAATTGTCTCTCAATGGTCTAGAGGAGAAGTGATTTACAACTATCAGGGTCACAGATCACTACTACACACGAGCAGAGTCTGGCTTCTGCAAAACAAGTGGGATTGGAGTGGTTGGGCACAGAGGAGGTCTATGTATCCAAATTACACTGATTAGACTAACCTTTAAATATAAAAACACACTGAGTGCAGGCTCTTCAGAGGAGTAACAGACTGATTATTGATTGCTGAACCAGTCATTTGAGTGTTATTTATTTACAACAAGGCTGTTAGAAAGAACTCCATTCTAAGTAAAATGACATGTTTCTATTTTGCGATACAACATGCTTTGATACATTAGTGTGGAAAGAAAACTACAACACACAATTATACAAGTATTTTGCAGACAGCACACAGAAATGAACTTCAAATTTCAGCTTCAACAGCTTTTGCTCAAGCTACAGACCTCACATTTGAGTGTAACATTTTCTATTTCTGTTGTTTCCCAGTGCAGTTTGGATTATGGGAATGGAGACTATGGGAGGGAAAGAGTGGGACAAACAGGGATGCATTCCATTGTCTCTTTTGCAGTTGACTGTTATTTACTCATCAAAGTGAAGCTCTGGCTTGTGTAGTCACACTGGACAAGACCTGATCATGTCTCTGAACCAAAACAGTAAACCGTAAAGGATTTTTTTTCTAGGCAGTGATGCAAGAATGAACAGTGTGGACACAACTCCTAACTCGTTATAAGATGCATTAGAGAACTTGGCAGACAGTGGCACATAGAAATAACTGTAAAACACATTCATTGTTGCCACTTATATTAAAATACGTTTATTCTCCATGGGGTCAGTTCAAAGTTGTGAACAAAACTGTAGCTACATACTTATTTCCCAAATTATACAAATTTTTGTAAGTTATGTTTAGTGCTTTAGTTACAGTTTTGTTGTTTTTGATTTTTAAATGTCACTAAGCCCTAAATGTTACGTTCTGGGGTGGTTTTTAAATGAACATACATGTCTTTCAACCATACCTGAAGGCAGAAGTGTTTAACACTGTCCTGAACAAACACTCAAAGGTGGGACAAAAAGTCACATGGCAGACAGACAAGATGTCAATAACTAAATGTGGTGATGGGCACAAACTTCTCTAAAGCATTTATTTTCACAAACAAAAAGGGTGGAAGTAGTTAAAGGTGTGTGTGTTTGACTGAGATGAGTGAGAGGCCATGGAGTGACATGGTGGCCAAATGTCCAGGAACACTGACAGAATACAATGATTTACTAAAGGAAATCTCATTTTTCCCTTAAAATGAACCTCATTCAACCTCAACTTGAACGTATGTCCTCAAGAGCTGTTATCAAAACTTAACTCCAATAGTGTGAGAATATGCACAAACACAGAAACCAACAGCAGGACCTGTCAATCACCGTTTCCCTCCAATCGCACGCTAACAAGACACTAATTGGGAATCTTGCTGACATGACTGTCATAAGGTATGTACCGACACACACATCAGACATGCACACTGCAGCCAGCCACACACACCAAAGCAGCATACAGGTAATGACAGAGATTTATCTTCTTTCTACAGGAAAGATGCTTAACTGTCTATCACAGCACACACACAAGGACAAAGTATGTATGGATGCAAGTTAATAGGAAAACTCTATAATGAGGCTCTAAAATTGAGCCTTTTGCTTCTAATATAAATATGAGGTTCCACATGAAAAGAGGGCAGAAAATAGTGCAATTCAATTAGATTTTAGGATTCCAATGCGGGTGGTACTAAAACGGAGTATTTCATTTCATGCTTATGACACAGACATCGGCTGAGTGCAGAGTGTAGAGTAGACCCTTCCCAGCTACGTCACAATAACTCCACTGAAGAGGAGATGTGAGGCTTTATATCAGCGCTGTCTCCACTGATATACTCCAAGTGAGAGACCAACAAGAGCAGGGGAACCTCATTCTTGTTGCCCACCACTGGCTTATATTTTAATGCAACAATGCTCCAAAGATATTATTTCAAAAAGAAGGAGGGGGAAAAATACACAAGTGCGAACACACACACCATCTCTCTTCCCTCATCGCAGCCCTGTGTTGGCTGTAAAAGGGCCTGCTGATGTTTCAGCCTTATTTATGCAAATCCCATTTTGCAGTTCAGTCACAATGGAGTATTGCTCTCTATTTCTCGCTCTCTAGCTCCAGTACCCGCTCTCCGTCTGCTCGGCCTCCATCTCAAGAATTTCTTTAGCCCATTATTTGTTTAGGGCAATATCAGAAACATTATTTCCACCTCTCCTCACAGTTTTCTGCAAGAATGTACAAAAATGCACCACCATCAGCAAGGAACCATGAAGTCAGAAGAAGCAGCTGCCAGGTCTCTCGAACAGAAAGACCTTTCTATCTCCTTACACAATATTCAAATGAATGAAGTTCCCTTTCTTCTGCATTATTCACAGCAAACAAGCTATAAATAATAAACCCTGTTGCTCATCCATGTCAGGGTTTGTGTCTGCTGAGGCCATTTTCAGTATGGCTAGCAGCATCAGTGCTAAACATGTTTGTTCCACTCTCGCAATGTTGCCCTGCAGGTTTTATGCGAAGCCTGCAGGGCCACTTCTTTGATTATTCTGAATCTAGTATATATATATATATAAAAAAATTTTTTATCACAGCTTAAATCACAGACTTGCAGTTTGAAACTGCAATCAATCTATCAATTTTAAAAATATGAATTGTTCCACCCTAGTTGAAATCAGGTGTTGCTTTACAAAGGGTGAGGCAAACTGAAAATAACGTATACAAATCAAACAAGTCAAGTAACTTTGGTGGAAAAAAAGCCAGAGGTGGTAATTATGCGATAAGAGTGCACTTTCTGCATTTTTCCAAAAATCCTTTCTGTCTACACTTTAATGCTGCATTGAGAGCGTGTAACAGAAAAGACCAAAACATGTCAACAGTCAAGTCTTTCTGTGACTTTATACTACAGTGATGTGAAAACAGTTTTGCCCCCTTCCTGAGCCAAGTAAATACAAAATGCAGTTTTTAAATGATGATTTTATTTATTAAGGGAAAAATAGCTGTCCAAACCTGCCTGGCCCTAGGTGCAAAAGTAATTGCCCCCTAAACCCAATAACCGGTTGTGTCACCTTGGTGGCAACAACTGCATTCAAGCCTTTGCAAAACAGCAACGGGTCTTGCACACTGCTGTGGAGGAATTCTGGCCCACTTTTCTTGCAGAACTGTTTTAATTTAGCTACACTGGAGGTGAATCATGTTTCAGATCATTGTCTGCTGCAGAACCCAGGTGCACTCGAGCTTGGAGGTCACAAACTGATGGCTAGACAATGTCCTTCAGGATGTGCTGAATTCATGGTTCCATCAATTATGGCAAGTCGTCCAGGTCCTGAAGCTGAAAAGCAGCCCCAGACCGTCACACTGCCACCACCATGTTTGACTGTATGATGTTCTTTTTATGAGATGTTGTGTTAGTTTTACACCAGATGTAACGGGACACACACTGTTCCAAGTTTTCTTCATTTGTGGATAATGTTTCCCAAATCCTTACAAATGGCTTTGCTACCCTTTCCAGACTGATACATGTCAATTGTTCTTGAATTTCTTTAGATTACAGCAGGATGTGTCATCTTTTGAGATATTTTGGTGTGCTTCACTTTGTCAGACAACTTCTATTTAAGTGATTACTTTTTCCACATATGGCCAAGCAGGTTTGGACAGCTTTTTCCCTTAAAAAATGAAATAATCAGGTTATCTTTGTGTTATATTAAAATGTGTGTGATGATCTGAATCATTTAAGTGTGTCAAATATCTTTTTCATAGCACTATGTATGTGTACTTTTGGTTTTACTTGTGATATGATAAAGTAAGAAAGAAAATGCTAATTTGCATGTTAACTAAATCACAATTTCTTTATTCTTAAATAGCACAAGCTAATTTTTAATTTACCATTAAACCTAAACCATTGTGGAAGTGCTTGTGAACTAGTGATTATTCTCATCAACTAATCTGTCACTTTTTTCCATCCATATATTAATCTATGGTCTATAAAATTTCAGACAGTGAAGAGTGAAAATTACCGCATTGGTTTCTCAGATATTTTGCTTGAAAAAACAAAAAACAAAAAAAGATTAATAACATACTTGATCAAAATAGCTATCAATAAATTTTTTGTCAGGTCACTAATTGATTAATCAAATAATGTTCAAGGTTCTAAATTTCAGTTATTTAATCACTGATAATATAACAATGATCTTGTATTTATCTGCAACACTAAATCAAGTACAGTATTCAAGTATTTCCTTGTACATCACAGGTTTTCTTACTAAAACTACTTCCTACATATGCCTGCATGTCTGCTAGTGAAGCATAAGCTAAATGCCAACAGAACAACACATCTACTACTTCCAAGCAAATATCAATTGGAAATTCCATAGCACCTGGTTGAGGAAACACTTGCACACTCACCTGTTGAGGTAACTTTCTGAGACCACTATATCAACATACCACACCCTGCAGATAGCACTCATGAATGTGTGCTTTGCACACAAAGAATGTGAAGAATGCTGAGTGTCACTAAAGATAGAGCTGTGACGCTATACAGTAGACATTACATTTGACATAATACATTTGCCATGACAGGAACAAGGACGCCCATATAAGCATGACTGAGGTCCTGTTTCTTTTGAAACCACGCTGTACAAAAATATTTACAATGAACTTTTCAACTTCTCCGCATTTTCCAAACACTTAACTGCTCCAAAAGTACAATAGCTACATACCTCCATTCTCCACCTACTCTCTCTTCTGTTCACCTGAGTGTCTTTTACCCCAAGTCTCAGCTGTCTTTTCACTGGTTTGCCAGTCCAGCATTCCCATAACAACCCCGACCACTCCACCATCTTCGGTTCATTCTTTCCTCTGTTCAGCAGACGAAGCCTCTCCATCCCCAGGGAGGTGACATGTGTGTAATGCCACATTTTGTCATATCATATTGTGGTGACAGAAGCCTCGTTGTGTCCATCACAATGATGGAAGAGGCAATGAAAACAGGAGGTTGGGAAAGGGGTGTGATACAGATATACCCATAGGAAGGGGGGTGGTGGGGGGGTTTATTACACAAGTCGCTTTTTTTCCACAGAGTGTATGGATGTGTGAGACACACACAGACACACACAGCTGACTCACTAGTGACACATCTGCTGGCGTAGCCTGGGCACACTGCCATGTGTGGCGGCCAGCTCCAGCAGCAGGACTGGCACTCAGCACTCCGCTTGCTCTGATCTCCGGCTCACATGCTTCACCCTGCACTTCTATCTCTGTCCATCTCCACTCTGTCTCTGGCTAAGTGGGTGAATCTTGCTTACACACACAAACGCCTTTACACTTAATACGAGACAAAAAACACAAGGTAGCTGGAAACAATGTAACATCTGCATTCTCACTCAAAATTGAAAGAGCTTCATATTTGAGTGAAATTATAATGCAGGTGTTACATTTTCCATGTACGGTATTTTGAATAGGCTTGCACCTGCATGACATGTTACTTACTCTTCAATAACAGGAAACAATGTGCCATTATTTCTCTGACAAGAACAAGCCTGGGTGCCAGTATCAAATTATTACGTTACAATGACTTTGTTGACTTTATATTTGAATACCATGATATTTCTCATGGTATTCAAATATAAAGTCTGTTATAATATTACACACCAGTGGAACATCATTTTGCCATTTGCCTCTGTATTCCACAAATTTAGATACTATAAAAAAATTGTGGTTAATTTAAGAGCAGGTTTCAGATTGCAGCACTGTTTATACAGATGCCCTTTATTTTGGGGAACTATGACGTTTGGGACATCAACATTAGGATCTTTTGTACACAAAGCCTACTTGAAGTCTGCAATCATGGATATCAGCCATCTTTAGCTCATGCTTTCTGAGTCTAGTTCCCTTAAATTGTCTGTCCATTTTTTAGCTCCAAGTAAGTTTGGGATCATTGTCGTGCCGTGGAATGAACAACCAGCCAATGAATAATGAATAATTGTGGTGTTGGCTAGAACTTGAGCACAAGACATTTATTTAAGGTAAATTTGGTGACCTAGTACCTGTCGCAGGTAGAGATTAGTGAAATCTGGTCATAATCTTTTAAAATGGAATCAAAATATACCACTAGCCAAGTCATGTATGAAGCTGTATCATTTTATTACAGAGGTGCAAATTGGTGATGGTCGAACATTTTTTCACCCAAAATCAACAAAAGTCTCCTTCTTAGGTAGTCCATCGTGGTAAATGCTTACGTCTGTTACTGTTTGTGGGTTTTTTGATGATTGTGTAGTCGAATTAAGGATACATACTATCTACTGCAGACAGGGTATGCACCTATATCATACTGTATGTCTTGGAGAAACAGATATGGACATTTTAAATCTCCTCTTCTTCCTTTTAGCTAGACAATGTTCAGATCTCCTGTCCTCACTCATTTGCACTCCTTACTGACAAATTTCCATCAGTCAGTGCAGTAGCCTCTGAGTATAGGTTGTAACCCCCACTTCTTGAGACAGCTATTTAACTGATCCCTCTGCCTTTTTTCAACCTCCAGCAGAAATGCTCTAGCAGTTAGTCTTATGCATTATCTTAGTATGTGAAACACAGGTCACTTTTGTGCTATAAGCACTTACTGAGGACAGATTCCAAAATCTTTACGTGGCAGGCATAGATAGTTCTGGCTGCACAGCCGTCGAGGAAGATGGAGATACAGGTTGGCTGGTAGACAGCAATCTTAATGCAAAAATGGAGATTACTGTTGCTGAATATATTTCTCCTTAGGTTTCCAAACGATGAAGAGGCCTGCTGGACCGTGCACCCAGGCTCCTTATTAATATAGCAAGACACTATAGAGCTCCAGATATCATGTGACTAGTTCTGTTTATTCCACCATGTTGGCAGGAACAGCATAAGTGAAGATGAATGACGTCAGTGTGGATATCAAGCCGCCAGAGTTTATTGAGCACTGTAATTCCCAATACACTGAGCTCTATGTTGCAAATCCCAATCATCTTTCAGTAGAGTCACAGAGACGGTAAAGCAAAAGTATCTCTACATGGCAATGTTTAGTAAATCTGTCATTTGACAACACTTATTGAAACTCTGAAGGTATCTCCCAAATCCTCACAGTCTTTTACCAGAGGATACTGTAATTAAATAATCTTGTCTGCTGGTCAGCAGTGAATTATGCTACTTACACAGTCTATATCCAGGTGTACAAGGAAGGAGAAAATATGTTTTATCAGCAGAATCTATAATATTAATACTATACTATAATACTAATCAATGTCATCATCACATTCATTTTTGCTTCAAAAAGACACTAAAGCTTAATATAACTTCTACCCAGCACCTCAGACTGTGGCTGCTGCTGGTGATTTTAAACCCATCAGACAGTATCAGAAGTTGTATTACACTATATTACATAGCAGATCTCTTTTTTGTTTTATTTATCTGAATGATTAGAAGAGTATAAGAGGATTCTGAAAATGGCTTAAGAATTCAGGGTCTGTGTTGTCAAACCATCATTTTGTAAAGTTGCTTTATATTGATTGATTGGTAGGCAGGTTACCTCTGTGACTTGAGTGTTAGTACAGACCTGTGACATCTAGAGATATTGCCACTATATAATCACTAATATTAACCTAAGTAACAAGCAATGTATGTTGTGCTAACAAGATGTATCCAGTAGTTCAGTTGGTATAGCGTTCATCTACAAACCCAAGGCCAGTGGTTCAATTCCCATTTCCTACTAGCTATACAGTGAGGTGTCCTTGTACAAGACAGCTATAGCTGTAGGAATTATTTTTCAACACCACCATCTCATACATAAAATGATGCCTACAATATAATATAACCATCACCCACCCTTGCTTTATGTTCATTACAGGTGAATGAGTAAAGTGTCTCAACTCCTGCCAACATGGCGCCGTTTTAACTGATAAATTCTGGGATTGTGTGACATCACTTCCCAGAGGTCCATAGATTTACATAAGTAAAATTAGCTAAATGTAAAATAAAAGAGGCACAGTTATCTATCCAATCTGGATCCAGTATAGAATTTACTTATTTAATCAATCAAAGAGTCTATCAAATGTTTGCGCCACAGATTCTAAGTAGAGCAAAAATAAATATGTAACCGTAAACACAGCAGCAGAAGATCAAACACTGATTGTATTTACACAATAACAACCTACTGACTTTAACACACCTACTTTTCCAGTAACTTTTTGCTTAAAACACTAAAGGCCCTGATTTAGAACTTTATCTTTTTATCTATTTTATCTTGATTTATTTATTGATTTATGAGATGAATTAAACTTCACCTGGAAGTTTAAGGCAAAAATCAGCTGATGGGTTTACAAGAGAAGATGTCTCACTGTTCAAGCTAGAACTACAAAAACACTCATCATTCAGCAGTGTTTCAGTACCTTGAAACTTTAGATACAAGCTCTGGTGTTTTGGTGAAGCACGCTTTCCACCAACTTATACGGAGCACACATATCCGATAACAGTTTCATTTTGTTTTGTTTTTTTCTACATTTTGTTAACCTAGAAAACTTGCTACACTCACACACTATCAGTTTTACTCACAGGCTGTAGCTCAAGTTCATAAAGCTGTCAAAAGAGATGGGAGCCTTGAGAAAACGGATGCACGGTTTGCATTAATATGACACAGGGTGAACATCAACACTGAAAACGGGTACTTGATTTAAAAGAGAAGTAAACCCCCCTACTGGCCCAAATAATTTATTTGAAAGGTGAAAGGTGATAAGTTTGCATCCTCCCATTTACATAGTTCTGATCTATGTTGCTGAAGGTCTTTGAAGATAGGATAAAGTTTGCAAACAGAAGCAGGATGACATAAAATGAAAGACAAAATTACTTGATCTGTACAATTCACCTGCAGAGAGAGATTGTCAGATCTACCACTCCTATATGTTTGGGAATTTTTCTTCATAATAGAAGATCTTCAGAATAGAAAATTACAAGCTGGCCTCCAAGACTCTTTGCAGCTAGTGAGGTCAACAGCTCTCCTTCTTCTTAATTGCCTCCCAAACTGTTAATTTAATAGATTTTGTCTCCCACCACTTTATTCTTGTTTCTTGGTCTCATAATGTCGTTTGGCTCAACACTGGCAAAACATTGGCCCTCGTGTTGACAAACACCAACAACAGCTCCTAATAGAGATCACATTACTTGAGGAAATACTACTGTAGGTATTGAACGCTCTCTTAAGCTTCTTTCAGAGCCTGGAACCCAGAACTTGTCTAGACATTACCAGGGGGAGCTGCATGTGAGAACCCAAACATCCGAGTCAGTCAGCCCAGACATTAAACAGACTTTATCCTGAGAACTCCATAGCATAAAGTTTATGTCTAATGTCTATGTGAGCACATGTTAGAATACAGAAAATTGTGCTGAGCATTCACAGCAATCGAGTAGGTGTGCCCTTTCAGTCAATCTGCTCAGCACACCAGAAAATATAGGAAACTCACCAAGTTTTCTGTTATTGTATCACACTTCTTAGGCAACATGGGTTACATGCATAACGCGTAATTTCTAAACATGCAACTGGTTCTGCTTCAATATGCTGTAAACAAAACGCAATTAACGATATGTGTCTCTTCTTTGTGGCTAAACTCACAAGCCAAAAAGAAACACTTTTGTTTAAGAGAACTCTGCTGCCCTCTGTGCAGACCCCTTCTTTCCTCCCTTCCCTTGACTGTGCTCTCTGGTCCGTGACTCTCCCTCCATCCTCGCAGTCGCTCCCACACTCAGGCCACATTCCTCCCTTGCTCATGCTGGGAGGACGTCTCCCTGTGGCTAAAAGCATTGTGGGAAATCCCAACGGCCAGGCCCTTAAGAGGCTGTGCAGGCCATTGGGGTAAAGGAGAGTTGTGATCGTCGATTGCTAACCAAAAGATTCATTTTAAAAGCCACTTGCTAAAATACTCCTCACTTGCCACAAGTAAAATCTGAGTGTCAATGTCTTCATATTGAGTCTCACACCAAACAGCACAGAAACACCAAATACTCACACTTGAAGAAGTAAATACAGCCCACACTGTGAAAAAACCTCAATTTACAGCACAAAGAATGTTGGGCAGGGAAGCAAAGAGATTTTGTATGTGTGGCCCCAAAATACATACAAATCACTAAGCAACAAAAACGACTGACTTCTTAACCTGTCAGAACATGTGACACAACCCTATTGGCATAACAACAAACAAACTATATTTTACTCAAATAAGCACCCAAAAATTCCACAGAGTGTACAATACATGTGTTGTCCCCTCTCCTTTATCATACAACAAATTTAAGACTACGGAGACAATATGAGCCAGACTATGTCCCTGAATTACCCCAGTGTGTCATTCTCAAGGCATTTTAAACACACTGGCGAAGACCTGCCCAATTAAATATACAGGCATAGAGCAATATACACGCACATACTCATGCTATTGCCCATAGACACAGCCACATGCGGCAGTGCTTAGCTGTCCTAATAACGTCTAAAACCTGCAAAACACCATTCTAGAAGTTTGTCTTCTACTGTTCCCATGACTAAAAACCTTTACTGTCTGAGCCTCCTATAGATCCCTCCAAAACTATAATTGCTTTACTGTAGAACAAGACATTTCAACCCTACTATTAACCACAACTGTAATATGTTTAAAGCATGCAGTGAATTTTCTATGTAACCCAAGTTACATAGAAAATTACAGTTACAAACAAATACAATCTGTCAATTAACCCTGATGTTAGAAAAACAATGAACAACCTGCCTTACTTTAAACATCTTGTCTTTTCAGACAGGACAAGATAATGTTGTTACACACTTTACTGTTAGTTTAGTTGTATACCTGCTAAACTTTCAACGGTGGCTTGGTGTTTAAACTGAGAGGCACAAAAAAACTCATCTACCCCCTTTGTTTATAAGCATCAGCAGATGGCTCAGATTACCACGAGAAAAACAAACAGGATGAAAATTAGATGAGTTCAAGTTCAAGGTGTGGCACTATTCTGGGCATAACATTTTTTAAATGGTGTGAACTTTGATAATACTACATTTTTTTATGTTAAGAAAACCATGGCAGTAAAATTAAAACTAACGTTTGGACACATCTAGCTTGAAACTACTGGAATTAAACACTGCAGAAAGGAGGGAACCTGTTGATTTGCATTTTGGACAGACAGACGTGTAGGTTCTGTTATGATGCAATTTATGCAATACACCTCTTTCATCTGTCCAACTCCATAATGTTTTATATATAGAATGCCAGTGAGTGCAAAGTCAAACTGCAATACAACAGAACCGTAGTAATCAAACAACCCTAATTCATGTCAAATTAGAAATTTAGGAAACAATATATTTTATGGAAAGCTAAATGATGATTACAACCATTTGACCTCATTTCACAATGCAAACTACTATATGTAATTTGTACCATGTTTACGTCATATTGTGTGGCTAAAAACACAACAAGCAGACTATGAAACACAAAATGGTGGCAGTATGGCTGTAAAGCTGATATGCTGGCAGTTACAACAAAAAAAATTATACAATATTAACCACCAATATTTAATTCAGTCAGATAAACTCATGCCTGTATCTTGTTTCACTTATCAGCACACCACCACAAAAGTGAAACACTAAAATTAGCTAATCTAGGTAATTTACATGGTGTGAGAGCATGGCATGGGTTCACAAAAACTGAAGAAGACAGAAGAAAAAACCTTGCCTTTTGAGTACCAATTGCTCTACATTGAAATGCCACAGCTTACCTGAGTATTGCTGCTGACTATGTCCACCCCTTTATCATAGTGTACCCATCTTCTAATTGCTACTTCCAGCAGGATAACTCGCATTCTCATAAAGCTAAAATCAGTTCAAACTGGTTTCATGAACATGACATTGAGTTCACCGTACTCAAACAGCCTCCACAATCAACAGATCTCAATCCAACAGAGAACCTTTGGGAAGTGGTGGAATGGGAAATTTGCATCATGGACGTGCAGGCAACAAATCTGCAGCGACTGCGTGGCTCTATCATCTTAATATGGACCAACATCTCTAAAGAATGTTTCCAGCACCTTGTTAAATCTATGCTGCCAAAAATTATAATTAATTTAAAAAAAAACTATTAAATAACTAAGATTTTTCATCTTTCTCTCACTCTCATTTAAACAAATCTCAAAATAAAGGGCTACAGGTTCCTGGACAAGCCTCCCAATAAAAATGTGCAGTATTTCTACTTTTCTAGATGTAAACAGGTGCAACAGGTAACAGAAACAAGGCACTGAATTTGTCAGTCCTACATGCCTTATTTTGGCCTTACATATATTACAAATTGCGAGCATTGCGTCTTCTATAATAGTCACAGTGTGTGTGTGTGTGTATATGTGTGTGTGTCATTACTGTTTGTGAAACTGTGCATGAAAGAGCATGTGAGCAAAGCTGACTTTTGGACGGAGTGGAGAGCAGATTTAAAAAAAAAAAAAAAAAAAAAAGTCGCATCCAACGTCCTGCTCACACCACGAGCCTGAAAAGCGTGGCTAAGCCCAACAGAATGATGGCTTTGAGCAGGGGAGCAAAGCAAATGAACAGCTCTATGAAGGAGGAGCACACCACTGTGCTCTGGTGCACAACGTAAACTATCTTGCTTGTAAATGTGATGAGCACTGAATTGGACATCACAAACTTAACGGCCGGTCACCAGTCATGGCCAATGAAGGTTTAAAATGACCAATTCTGATCTCCACGCAATCAATCGGTGCATCAATACAAAAATTAATGCAAATTCCTAAACCATTACTTTCAAGCCTTCAAGTCCTTTTTTTCAAAACAACATTTGAAGATATTTAGTTTACTATCACAGAAAACAAAGAAGCTTCAACCAGGGAGTGTTGGTAGTTTTCCTTAAAAATATCTTAAAATGATAAACCACCAGTTCTGTAAAGCACAGCCAATTTCCTTACGAACTACTGTGAAAGATTAGAGAAGATTTCTACAAAGCTCTGACACATACACACCATCACTTATTAGAAGCTCAACCAAAAAACATAAAGGATTTAACAAACCAGAAGCCTCCTCTCATCTTCACTGACAGTTCTGTCAAAGAAGACTTGATAATGAAGATTTGACACATTGGCTCATAAAATTAGTAAAGTGATTTCCTATGAGATGTATTTTAAAAATCCTTTTCTCTTTCAGACCTTTGCCAGGCATGACAGTGCTACTTTAAAATAGGCTAACTAGGATAAACTAATCGTGGAGAGGACCTCCGCCTGACTGCCGGCATTTAGCGTAAAAAGTTGAGGGGACTGCAGGTGACAGCAGGTGGTTTCCCCCCCCCCCGAGAACAACCATACCCCTCTACTTAAAGTAGGGACAGCCACCCATCAGTGCCATAACTGTCAATCACAACAGAAAAACATGAAAGTAGATTGATAGGTACATTCTGACTCAGCCAGACACATCCCTGAGGATCCTGCATAGGCAACAATCCCACCACACATACACACTGAGTTTGCAACATCTACACTAAAAAGATATGAAATGCAGCTGTTACTTTAAAAAGCATTCATATTTATAGCTGTAACTGTTGTAGAGTCTTACTACCAGGACCTGGTCCTTAGAATGCTATAATATTCATTTTGGTATTACGTCCTCCAGCGTTGTTTGGCCAATTATTATCATTATATTTACCTTTATAATGTTGACTGTTCACTTCTTTTTCAAACAATAAATTAAGACGCAAGATCTCTGTGAAGGCAGTGTCTTGGAACTGGCAAACAATTGCACATTTGAAAGAGAAAAATATTAGTAAAATGTTTAAATTGTCAGTTAGGTCTGTGTAGACTGCACATGGACACTCTACACATTATTAGATTATTTTATGTACAGTAGTTCTGTAATATTTGTTTTAATGTCCCTTAAGGCTAGTGTGGTACTTCAAGCACTTGGACTCTAGTTTTATAGCACTATAGAAATAATTCATCATTACTTAAAAGAAACTAAATAAGTTGCACACACAAATGGTTAATCAAGGCTAAAACTGCAGAAATACACACGATAAAAAATGATGCGTTGTTTCTGCTCCATGGCCTATACTACATAATCACTGTACTATGGATTCCTGACTATTGAAGTAGTTATATAGGAGATTATGAAGTAGGTAGGTAATAGGGAATTGATATGTTTTACTAAATGTAAACATTTAGTATAGTTTATAAGCAAACCATCACAAAAAGATCAGAATGAGCTTACAGTGAAAATGAGTGAAAATAAACAGGGGAAAAAAAAACACACACTCGGGTTGAATCTAGTAAAAGAATGGGGGGGGGGGGACCTCTGCCACCGGCGATGAGACAAACCACCCCTCCAACCCATCTCTCCATGTCATATATAACACAAGCTTGGCAACATTTAATTAGAAAACCTGTGATGCAAACAAGTGCACAAAAACACGAGAGGCCAAAAACAATAAATCGCTTTACATCAATATCCTTTTCCTTGCGTCCTTCACTTCACTGTGGTTTTTGGTTTACACACTTCGGATTAGATAGCAGATAAATAAACAGTGTGCAGTGTTCTCAGGAAGATCGCCCTGACCATGTTGTGTCCCCAGTATGTATAGTTCAGAGAATAAGACCAAACATCTCAGTGTTAATCCAGAGCAGTCCAACTCTGAGGCCTTTTTCCTCAAGCCACTTCCCTGAGCATCAAGAGCAAAGGGAGAAGTGCTCCACAATTCGAGGCCTCTCATCAAAATATAGCCATCAATAGAGGTCCCTCATTGATAAATGTCAAAGAGATAGTGGGAAGAGGCTATAGCTAGTCATCATAGCACTGGTAGGATATAAATCTTTGTGCAAAAGAAGTGTTTGTTGCCATAGTTGATAGTTATTTTAACCAGTGTTGACTTTAGGTCTAAAAACAGAAACGATAAAAATATGTGCGTCTTTTTGCCCACTTAGATTTTCCTATTCTTAAGTACGGTGAATACAAATATTTTACTGCTACACCATGGCAGAGTCCAAAATCAGTCCTTTATTTACTCATTCACAACTCTGTATGACGCAAAAACTCAATAATTAATTCTACAGTGAGTGTTAAAACAGAATTTGTAACATTTATGAATCACTTTCACTTTCCATTATGTCAGGCATCACGTGTCATGACTGATCATTTTGGCATAAATAAAATGTGAGAGATTGTGGGAATGACTAAGGGTGCTATAGAATAGACACTCAAATTGCTTCACAGTAAGTATAGTACACTACATAGGAAATGGGGAGTGATTTTGGATGCAGCCATTTATAGTGCTGTGAAAAACTATGTGCCCCCATCCTGGTTGTAGTTGGTGTTTTTGTTTTTTTCCATATTTGTCACATTTAAATGATTCAGATCATCAAACAAATGTTAATATTACACAAAGATAACCAGAGTTATCTACTTTTAAGCGCTTTATCTTAATTCTCTGTACAGCATTTTGGTCCTGTGTGGTTGTTAAAAGTGCTTTATAAATAAAGTTGGAGTTGGAATAAAAACAAAATGCATTTTTAAATGATGATTCTAGTTAAGGGGAAAAAAGCTGCCCAAACCTGCCTGGTCCTAGGTGAAAAAGTAATTTGCCCCCACCCCTTGATAAACCATGACTGAACTGTGATTAACCACATTTTTTGGAAAGCTGAGTTCAATTTCACTTGCCACACCCAGGTCTGATTACTGCCAGTCCTGTTGAATCAAGAAATCACCTAAACAGAAGCTATTTGACAAAGTGAATCACGCTAAAAGATCTCAAAAACAACACATCATGTCACGATTAAAAAAAATTCAAGAACAGATGAGAACCAAAGTAATTGACATGTATCAGTCTGGAAATGGTTACAAGCGATTTCTAAGGATTTGAGACTCCAGTGAACCACCGTCCACAGTCATTATGCACCATTGTTCAAACTCTGAACAGTCGTGAACGACTCCTAGAGTGACTGGCCTACCATATTTAGTCTAAGAGCACCACATCGACTCATCCAGGAAGTCATAAAAGAACTCAGAACATCTCAAAACTGCAGGTCTCGCTTGCCTCATTTAAGGTTCAGGATTCAGGATTCAACCATGACACTGGGCAACAATGTCATCCTTAGGAGAATTCAAAAGTGAAAGACCAAAAACATATTCTGTGGACTGATGAGACCAAAGTTTAACTTTTGGAAGGTGTGTGTCCTGTTACATCTAGGGTAAAACTAACACAGCATTTTATAAAAAGAACATCATAACAAAAGTCAAACATGGTGGTGGTAGTGTGATGGCCTGGAGCTGCTTTGTAGCTTCAGCACCTGAACAACTTGCCATAATTGAATGAGCCATGAATTCTGCGCTCTACAAGAAAATCCTGGAGGAGAATATCTGGTCATCAGTTTGTAACCTCAAGCTTAAGCAGGTAAGGTAGCAGGACAATGATCCAAAACACACCAACAAGTCGACCTCTAAATGGCTATAAAAAAAATTAAGGTTTTGGAGAGGCCTAGTCCAAGTCCAGACTTAAATCCAATTGAGATGCTGTGACATGACTTTAAACACTCTGTTCATGCTCAAAATGCTGAATTAAAACAAATCTGAGGAGAAGAGACAAAATTCCTCCACAGCGACGTAAAAGACTCAAATGCTTGAATGCAGTTGTTTCTGTCAAGAGTGGCACAACCAGCTATTAGGTTTAGAGGGCAATTATATTTTTCACCAAGGTCCAGGCAGGTTTGGACAGATAATAATAATAACTGAAATCATCATTTAAAAATTGCACTTAGTATTTACTTGAGATATCTTTATCTAATATAAAAATTTGATTGATGATCTGAATGATTTAACTGTAACAAATATGCAAAAAAATAAACAAAATCAGGCAGGGGACAAATACTTTTTCACAACAATATATGACGGTGATGCCTATGACATACAATATCTTAGCATTTCTACAGTTAACCTTAGAGAGCAGTAAAGCAATAAAAGAAATGAGTAAAAAACAATTGTATTTAATTGCAGAGTGTCTTGGATGTATGCTTTTAAGTAGAAAGAATGGGTGTATGGATGAAACAAACTGTGATAAAGTTTGAAACAAAAAAAGAGACAGAGTTGAGCTGGTTTACCTCAGAAGCCCCCCTGCCCTTTCAGCAGGGCCTCATATGGAGAACCAGCCTAAGGTCCCCTGGGCACCGATGTCTGCTCTCCACTTGACTCCTCCCAGTCAGCCACGGAGGCTGTGCAGAAACCTGGCCCACTCACGACACCCTACAGCCACAAGTCATTCACACCTGGAACAGAGGCAGACAACTTTGCTCATTGGGTGAAACAGAAACAACTGAATGGCAAGGAAAAGCACTCAATGGTGTTGATGAACAACATGTAGGAAATACATAATCAGTGTAAAGCTTAGGTCATTAAGGGCTACAGTAACAGTGTATACAAGTTTTTATCCAGACACTCATTTATACACATATCGACCACTGTGCACAAAAGGAACTACAAGACAACATATGATACTCTATCAAGAGCTTCATTGCATCCATGAAGACTCCTCCTACCAAATATAAATTGTGGGAGCAAAAAGGTTACTACTTTAGACCTCTGCAACGCAAAGAAATTAAAGTAAAAATAGACGGCATAAATATAAATGCAAGATAAATATGAAACAGCATCAAGACTATGCAATGGTACTGTTGCCTAGCAATTGAAGAAACCAGTAAGGTCTGCAGTTCAATATCAGCAATTGACATGTATGCCTCTAAACTGTCCTTGGACAATATAGTGAACCCATACCTGCCAACTCACAAGTTGCTGTGGATAACAGCATCAGCTAAAGCACTAAAATGCAAACTGCAACAAAGCACAAAAGCTGCTGAGATTTTTTTTCCTTTATAGTTATGAGAAGGAAAACAACATTAAGGCAAAGCTATGCTAGATACACATCTAATTTCACGAGTCCTTGCAAAAAGTATTGAATAAAAGAAAACAAAACAACTTTCTTAATAAACTCATGCAAAGCAGCAAGACATGGCTTTATTCGTCACCAGAGTGAATCCACAAAATTCCTAGGTATCAGATGTTTTTCACGAAACATTTTACGCTATAGGACCTGTGGATTATTTTCACTCAGGAGTCAAGTTAAACAAGATTGCTGAAAGTAAAACACTGAACACATTCTTTGCCATGTTTAGCTCTCTGGACTTGCCAAGGTAACACAGCACAATGCCACAAAGTCGAGCCTACTCGAGGAAGTCGTCCTAAAATATACAGACGTCTACAAAGCGAAAACTCTGCAAATAATCGTAAAGCACAGAACAACTACAGAGTCTAGACTTCCCCCCTGAAATCTCAGCGCCTCACTGGACAACTCTTGGCGGACAAAGTAATTCCATGGCGCTTGAAACTCCAGGAACTTTTTTTCTTTTTCCTAAAAGAAGTTGTTCCTGTTTCGCCAGAGAACTGGGGGGGAAGGGAGGACTTCAGCACTTGCATTCATGGAGCCTCGGCCAGCGCAAACAAAGTCTTCCCCGAAGAGGGAGGCACTGAACGGCGGCTGAGAGCGAGAACAACGACGTCGGTCACAAGCATACACACACACACACACACACACACAATAAAACACAAATAAAATGAGATTCATTTTAAGACTAGGTCTGTTAATAAAACAATTGAGGCCACCCTTAAGCAAACGCTCATGTTCAAGTTCTGCTAGCTCCGTTAACAATGTAACAATTAAATCGCTCGGCAGATGATAGGGCTGGCCGACACAATCACCAGCCGAGGCCTATAATCTCGTTACGCGTTTATAAAACATATCGAGCACATTTTAATAAAGTGAATACAATACCGACGGTGTGGTACTCCCGAAGAATGCAGAACATGCATGCTGCATTGTATCCTTTTTTCATTTTCACGAAGCACGGGCGGTCCTCCTCCAGTATAATGGGGTAAAAACCAATATTTCTCCGCGGGTTTTACACCATGTTGAAAACATCGTGAATAATCCGCTTTTGTTGCGCTGGAAAAATCGGCATTTACGGTTGATGGGGTGCTCACTGTCTGCCAGGCCAGACACGACGTGGGTTAGCTAGCCAGCCTTCGGGGACAGAGGCTGAGAAGAACGGATACCGGAGTGAGATGTCCCCGGGAGGAGGACCCGCGTGTGCCCGTTGCCAGGAGGCGAGCTGGGGTACCGACACTTTCCACCTGGGTTTGAATAAAACCACACTCACCTGGAATATTAGCTTAATTCCCGTTTTCGTCCAACGACGGATATATACCGCACACTTATGAAATCACAACATTATCACGATAATATTATAAAATAGAAATGTGTCTCCCCCCCTTTCGCCCGAGCTTTCCAATGGTCCTACTCCATTACATCCCAGTCAAGATTTCCTGTCGTCTCTCCCCCCTCCGTTTCGACGAGATGGTTCAGTCCGAATTCTAAGTAGCAATTCTAGGTCAGGTCTGTGTGCCAGTGAGACTGTTACTGTCGGACAGCAAGACACCGGCGTGCACGTCCATGTACCACGGTAAACACTAAACAACATTTAGAAACATACGAACAGAGAGCGGCACAAACACTGCTTTAATGTGTGTTCAGAGTCACCAGTTGTTTTTTATTTTTTTTTATTTTGTTGACACCGAACTTCCTCATGTGAAAGAACTTGGGAGTAGTTAAACGTGTTGAAGTGCTCACAGTTTTTTCAGTACGGATGTCGGTATCAGTCACGGATGGGTAATTGACGGGCCTGCCGGGCACTGGCTCAGTAGCCCGAGAGGGCCACAGCTGCTGTGTTAAGTGATTGTTATCGTTTGAAAGTCATGAAGTCATGGATCTCATTTAAAAGACAAAATAACCACAAAGAGGCATAAAAGTTCTTAAAAAGAAGCAAAACAAAACAACCACAAAGAGAAGCAGAATTACTGTGGTGAGTATGCATACAATAAAAGAGTCAGAAGACAGAAATCTCAGTTTTGTAGCTTTCCCTGCGCTCCATACATCGTGCAGACCCAGGAAGGCTGCTTTAGTTGCATTCACATGAACTGTAGCAAATGTCAAAACTGGCCAGAGGCCACTGTTTGCCACAGGAATTTCAGCCATGGTGGCTACATAAGTTAATACAGTTATTAACCTCACCCTCTGACAGCACAACAAACTGAATCCAATGCAAAAAAAACAGTATACTGTACTATACGTTTACATTACTTGTACAACAAGTGAACAACTTGAGCCTAATCATAAACAGTGCTGTAATTCTTTGCACTTGTAGCATGAATCCCACAGTCCATTCATTGCACTCAGTTGCAGTGGTGTTAGTGGGAGCCACCCCCCCTTATTGGAGGTAGTCTGGATAGCCGCCACCATCGACATCATCCCCTGCTCCTCCTGTCTTTCGCAATAGCAGCACTCCACCACCACACTAGGGCGCTGGGAGAGTGCATCAGCATTGTAATGTTGTCGCCCGTCTTGATGCTGGATCCCAGAGTCGTAGTCTTGAAGTTCTTTCAACCACTGAGCTTTCTAACTCTGTGGATGATTAAAGTTCAAGAGCCAGGAGAGAAGGGCGTGGTCAACTGATGTAGGCCACCGAATCTCCCAGTCTCCACCCCCCTGGGAGAGGAAAGCCCCAGCCCCAACATTGCTGGGATCAGTGTCTACAGTGAAGGGCTGTCAGGCATCGACATAGGCCAGAACTGGAGCCTCAGCTGCAATGAGTCAAGTGAAGGCTATAGCACAGGGGTTGTCCCAGTTGAATGGTCATCAGTCAGGCTTGCGATGGTGGTGAAATCCCTGACAGTGGTGGTATGATGGCAGGCCCAGAAAGCTCTGTAGTTCACTGTATTGACAGTAGCAGGAGTGGTCCAGTCTTGGACAGCGACCACCTTAGCTGGATCAATGGCTATGCCATGAAGGCTGATCACTCGGCAGTGACATTGTCTTCCTTGTCAGTAGGCAGCACTTTGTAGGATTCAACCGTTTCCAGATGGCAGTGAAGACCTTGATGTAGATTGGACAGTGCATTGGCGCAATGCAGAACCCAAATGACAGACTGCTGTGCAGAGTTACCAGTGGTGGATAGTGGTCCTGGCTGCTGGGATAGTGACGCACCAGTGCTTGGGCCAGTGCTACCATGTGAGGACGCTAAGTCACACCAGTGAAATGGTAAAGCCCATGTCTGCAAGGGCCCAGCAGAGCCAGTCACTGATCACACTTACTCCTTTGGTGTGACCAGACTGCATGCATCATCCTTGAAGGGGAGCTGGTGGCTAGAGTTAGCTTCCGCTCTTTGGCTCAGTCCACTGCAGAGTACCTGCGGCTGACCTGGGCGCTGGGCTGTCACAGCCTATGTGACCTGTCTCGTCACACCAGTAGCAGCAGTTGGCCCGCAAGGCAAAGATATTCTGTATAAAATATACATATATCCAAATAGGTATACATAGAATACATATCTACAACATCTACATGTAGCTGTACAGTATTTGTATTGTATCATTTTGGAGATGATGTAGAGTATTTAAAATATACATTACATAGAGTGTATAAATATTTTTATATTTTTGTCCATACAGTTTAAATCAATTGGACATGATCACCATCTATGAAGAAAGAAATAAAGAAAAAAATATTATAAAAAAAGAATACAACTACCACACAGGATTCCTAAAGTTTCCCATTGCACTTCCTTTCATTCTCTTCTATCTTATTCAGTGTAATGCAGTTTTAATTTTGTTCATGATGAACAAAGTAGTGGATGACACTAAAAACTAGACTGATGTCACTTAATAAATAAAACTGTGTTCAGCTACAGCACATACACACTTATTAGGGAGTGACTATCACAAGCCTCAGAGCAAGAGTGAAACATTAAGAACATGCGATGTGAGGGTGGTCCTTTTCAATATTTAATCAAGATACATTTCAAATCCAACCCAAATGTATAATCATGACAACTGGGGATTAAATGAATTGGTGCTTAAGTGCACACAATATTAGCTGGCCTGATTGTGTGTGTGAGTGTGTTCCACATCTCTCTTGGTTAGTGCTGATTTAGACTCTCAAAGTGAAGATGTTTTTTTGTGAACTGAGAAGAGAATTCTTCAAGGGGTAGTTTGATGCTGACAGCTTGTTTTAATGTGTACACAATACATGAAACGTACAAGGACAGAATTGAGGGCGTATTATATTCACTGAGCTTCTAAGTGGAGTTGCGTCACTTGATTTGAGTTTTCAACAGGTCTTGCTCGCTCACAATCTTCAAAATGCCACAATAACTGGAAAAGGCCCACAGCAACAGTAGATTTCAAACTGAACGCACAAAATGCCATGCTCAAAAGCTGTTTTAATTGCACGTCTTATGTTCAATACTTGCATAATTTAGGGCTGCAACTAACAATTATTTTCTCTTGATTTACTGTTTGCTGTATAAAATGTCAGAAAATAGTGTGAAATGTTCATCATGGTTTACCAAAGGCTAAGATGACATATTTAAATTGTTAGACCAGTGGTCCAAAACCCAAAGATATTCAATTTGCAGTCATAGAAGGCACAATCACATACGGGACACAAAATCATGGGATGAGAGCTGCATATTTGTGACTTTTGACAAGGAGGCCACAGCTACTTTGGACATGTTTGTGCATGTTAGCTGAGATTCTCTCTCTCTCTCTCTCTCTCTCTCTCTCACACACACACACACACATACACTCCCTCCCGCTTTGGTTCAGTGTGTGGGTGTGTGCATGTGTGTATGATAAACCCCACT
>JAUBNQ010000013.1:9364554-9387964 GCA_032353495.1 Ctenopoma kingsleyae
CTTCGGTAGCTGCTGACTGGACGTTCTAAAACTTTACTGCCTTTCCACACACACACACACACACACACACACACACAGGATGAGGGAGGAAATAAAACTCTGTGACTGCCAAAAGCAGAGCGTGTGCATTTGTGAGAGAGATGGGGTGGGGGGGGTGAGTGAAAGGGAGGAAAATGGGAAGAAGTAAAGAGGGCAGTTATAGTTCAGTCTTAGGAAAAAAGAAGTAAACTGTTCATTGTGTGTTTATCATTAAGGTCGGTTTACGTTTTTCATTCTCCTGCTTTGTGTCAGCAAACGAGCAGAAATGTGTGTGTGTGTGTGTGTTTGTGTGTGTTTTCTGTGTGTTTGTTCAGCAGCAGCAGTGGGAATAATAAAACCAGAGGTTAGGAATCCTGCAGGAATCCATTTCAGTCTGCACTGCTCCTGATGTAGAGCTAAGAGTAGTCAGAAGCAGAAAGCAACAGGCTACTGGAAGCTGACCCCGTGTACTCAAACACACACACACACACACACACACACACATTCTTAAGACAATAACAGCCCCTACTGGGGAGAAAACACATAACATGACAACACTGAAACACACAGGGACAACTGCATGCAGAAACCCACCCACAGACATGACTCGAAACACACACACGCACACACATAAATAGCACAAACAGGATACACACAGATTGTTAGTAAACAGATTAAATTGAAGAAGCTATTCACACTAGCATGCATGCAGAGACACACGCACAGACAACTATGCACATATGAGCATCTGTGTGTGTGTGTGTGGGTGGGTGTGTATGCACACACCCACCCACACACACACACACAATTCACACTGCAGGACCACTTCAGGTTTCATCATCTTCTTTTCCTTTTTTTGCTTTCTTTCTCTTGAGAGCTGGGGAAGGGAGGGAGGGATCAGGGGGGAGATGTGGCAGAGGGGGGGTGTCTCATTCCCTCTCTTTTGTTGCTGCTGGGGAGAGAGAGCGCATATCCATACAGGACGCTCTCTCCTGCCCCATTCACACCCACACATCGCTTCCTCCCTCCTCTCTCCACACACACGCACACACATCCACAAAGATACAACATCAAAGAGCCGACACTGCCAAAGGATTACTTCAGCCACACACTGGCTCCTCAATCCGGGTCTGTTCCTCTTGTGCAACCCCCCTCTCGCCTGGCTGCACTTGGTACAGCCCAAGCATTCCTGCCAAGTAGCTTTCACACATGGAGGGGAAGCTTGTCTCAAGCAATTGCTGACAAGCTACAAACAAGACAGCCTCCCTTTCCCTCACTCCCCCCTTTATCTCTCTCTCTCTCTCTCTTTCTCTTTTTTTCTCTCTTTCTCATCCCTACAACCCAGGCCTGCTCTTACCCTTTCCATCCTCTCCATTCCCCCTTCATTTCCCTCCTCTCTTCAGTCCTCTCTCCTTCTCCCCCATTCCTCCCTCCCCCCCTCTTCTCTCTCGCTCTCTGAGAATGTGGGGGCCCCACTAGCATAAATTGTCAGCTGTTCCTGGGCGTACTCTCCATGGCTCCCTAAACTCACATAAGCCTACATATGCAGTCGCTGTTGGTACAACGGTAACCCAAGTCAGCCCTGTTGGTTAGGAGTCTGAAAAAGTATACCAAGGCGCCCAAATAATGCTGCAGTATGAAGGTACTGAGAGTTTTACTCTATAATAAGCTGCAACAGACACTGAGGCCAATGGTATTCTAGAGTTAATGTCAACATACTTTTTTTTTGGCCTTTTTAATTTATTAAATGCAAACACCAACACGCTATTATTAGTCTTCATTAAGCACAAGCTGTGTTACACATATAATATTGCCTTTCTGTATTGCTTACTCCTTTCGTGCAATCAAGGATAGCTACAAAAAACACATCTCACAAAAGGGGTCGCTCAGTGTTGACCTCCCTAGACTTAAGATTGTGTAAACCAATCATTAACCTTTTTTTTTCCATTTTCCATAATTATCACTGAGATGCCTACTTTAAGGGATAATTACATGCAAGAACATGAAGGTAATTAATATTTTATGCCAAGCCAAAAGTCATGGAAAAGGACTCAAAACACACAAAATAATAACCATGTCATCATTTTCCCTCTCTCTGAGATTCCCCACCTCGGGGGTGTCTCTAGGTTTCCATGGGTAGGGGTTGATATAGCTGGAACCATTTTGCATTGTAGTCTTATTGTTACTCAGTAGCCATTGTTATCCACTAGTGTCCGCTGTCATCTAGTGTTGAGTTTAGGTACTGTGGGGTTTATGAAGAAACACATTTTTTTGCAGTTTTTTTTGCAGGGAGGGGTGATTGACTCAGAGTAATGAGAAACTGTGGATGTTTTTAATACAGAGTAGACAAAGACGTCCTTGATGTGTCTGTCTGTCCAGTTTTATGAGCATACACCAATTATTTCTCTTCAATTGAATTATAGAATTTCTCTTAAAAACTGAGGCAACTGCAACATTTTGGGTTTTGGTGACTTGATCAGAAAAATTGTAGAGGTTGCTGTGCTCAAACTGTTGTGGAGATAAATTAGTCAGTTCTAGTTCAAGTGTTTGTAATGTTTATTTTAAATTGACAAATTAAAGGAAAAGTATATATGTAAATTTGTTAATACATTTGGTTGTCCATGAGTACAACTCAACTTACAATACATACACATGTATTTCCAGCCTGAAGCTGGAAAATACAATGAATAATGATAATTGTGGTACAGAAGCATATTTTGCAAAATCTGCTTGTTGCTATAAAACCAACTTTTATTTTATACGTAAATTAGATAAGAGTGTAGACAAGATCAGTGAGGGATGATGAGATTTACCTTGAACTTTATCTGAGAGATTATGCTCATTTTAATAAGCTCAGAGCACAGTGCAAATGTGCCTTGTTCAGTGTCACTTGCTGTCTTTTACCTGCATTTTACACCTAGACACTTTGTCTCAAGTACAAGCATATTTTAATTGATCAAAAACACATTCCAAAAAAAGTTAAATTATTTTATATTTGGTGTTTTACTTATGTAAAATATAAATTTGATTCACTCACTCCACATTTACTTCTGCTGTCTGACAGTGTAAAACATCTTATTTTCTGTGTTATAGTATAAAAGACTTCTAGTTGCTGCCGTCATTGCTGTACCTTTCCTGTAATATCCTGCTGTAATGGTAAAATACCCAATCATTTGACAGTTTATTCTTAAATTACTTGAATGTATTTAATCTCATCTTGTGCACAGCATATTATAAAACAAAGACCTCCTTTTTTCCTGCAGATGAGTCAGTCTGAAAGGATGCAAAGAGGTGATTCATGTCTAAAGCGCTTCCTTATTGCTCCTGGATTGACTTCCCCAGACAGAACTCCCCACCCTCCTCCTGACTGAATAAATGCAGTGAGCCCACTGAAGACGTATCAAATCAACCTTCTCCAGCATTCACTAGCAAACTTTTAAAGAGGATTAAACATTCATCCAAAAATTTCTAAAGTTTTCATTTGTCCAACTAAAAGTCCAAGCCACACGTTTTCAATTTGCCATTACATAATACATAATGGAAGGCTGCATATCCTCACATTTGGGAAGCCAGAACTAAGCCATTTTTTGCTTAAAACTAAAACCTGACAATTAACTATATTAACTACTCAAAACATGATACATGTCACATGAAAAGCTGACATCTACTGTGTTCAGAAGAAACTTGGGCACATTTTTCGAAGAATAATTTCCAACTCTAAGCTCATTTGTCAATATATTTGTCACTGACGTAACTACCCGTTTCTTTCAGTTGCACATTATACATTGAAGTGTATGTAATTAAAGCAGGAATAACAGCATATAAAAGGCAAAGATTTATTCAGTCTTTTAACAGATAGCAAGACAGCTCATTTATTTCTAAAATCAAATTTGTGAAACATAAACTCTTTATGTGCATTTGCTCAGTAGAAGGAGAATTTGAAGTAAACCAAGAGTGTCTTGTCTGTGATTAAAAGTGGAAGAAAAGGTCAATAAAACATCAATAATGACGCTAGGGTGTTGATTACTGTTCAGAAATTCACATTAAAAACAAGACATTTCCCTTTTTAAAAGTGGCAGCCTTAGATAAGACAGTGGATTACAAAAGGCCAGCAAATACACATGCAATGGTGTCACCATACCAGCCCCAAGTCGTGGACTATGTAAGACTAGAAGACCAATATGAAAGGAGGGAGAGACTCATCATTCACAAGTTAGCACACTAAAAGGACACAGACCTGCTGAAACACCCAAAGGACAGTCTCATGCCTTTGACCCCCTCCAACTTCAAGTATTCCCTCCAACACTTGCAACACTTCAAGTATTCCCGCCATGGACTCCAGACCTTCAGTTTCATTACCACTTCTTAGGTTTACAACATAAGCTGTAAGTGCACTCAAAATGTATCTATACATAAAAAAAATAATGAAAACAATAAGTATCAGTAATAATTATAACAATTACTTTACATTTCATTTTATACACAACCATGATGTTCTATCACTTCATACTGTGGCAAAACATTCCCCGCCCCCTGAGTGTAATGTTCAAGTTTAACCATCTGTAACTATGGTAACGCATACAGGAACAGCAACCTTGGTTTGGTTATTTAAATAACATTAGCAATCACTGACAACAGCAATGATTAGAATCAGAATAATTATGCCTTTCCACAGGCCGCCGTGCTTGTGTGTGATGGATGCATTATGTACAAGCTGCTGATCGATCACGTGCCTCTGGAATCAGTTTGCTGGTGTGAGACAGATGACCTTCATCCTGAAAAATAAACACGAGTGTTAAGAAACAGACAAGGTGCTCCAAATAAAGCCAATGCAGATACTGAAGATGTGGTCGCTTTGCACTGCAGTGTATAGACAGCTCCTCCTGCCGGATGTTTACAAAGTGACAGTAAAAAAGCGTCCCTTTATAAAGCACCTCAAAGAATGGCAGAAGTCTAAATCAAGAATTACACAAATCAGCTATTCAATTAAACGTGGCTCAGACTTGAAAGGTGTCGCTCTCACCCACCTCATTCTCGCTCCATGAGCTGACAGAGCTTTCAGCGGCTTCAGGAACCAGCAACAATGCAGCTCCGGCATTTGTATAATTTGGGGTCATGGGTGCGGATGTGGTTGCGTACATTCCTTAGTCGGAAGAACGTCTTACTGCAGAGCTACAGAGCACACAGTGGGTAAGACAAAAGGTTAAAGGCACAGAAATGACCAGAGAATAAAAGCACTGATCTACATTATGATATAGCTGTGATACCATAGTGTCAAGATTAGAAGTAACCGTGCGAAGAATCTGCATTTTTCATGACAATCAATACATGTATCAACTAGCACTGATAACAGAAAGGGTAAAAGAGTTAAAACAGTAGTGGGTTGAGTTTGTGTCCTACTCTGCACATTTTAGCAGTTTCCCCAAAAACACAATGGCTGAACCAAGTATCCCCCATAGTATTACAATGCCTATTTTTTTGTCTCTGCAATGACATATTGGAGCATGTAGCATGAACTAGAGCACAACAAAAGCACCCTTTGATATTTTATTCACACAAACTGGTTATAATGTTTGATGGGAATAAGAAATTGGCAAACTTCTTGAACTCAAAGTCATAGTTGTCCAGAAGTGAGCTTGTAAATTGTTTAGAAAAGTTAGTGCTTACCGGACAAGGCCAGTGCTTTCCCTCAATGTGCCTGAGGCGATGCATGATTAGAGCATCACAGTCCCTGTAGGAGGCTGGGCACTGCAGACAGGCATGTGCTGCTTTCGGGACCTTAGGGGCTTGACTACGAGGCCCTCGAAGTTGCTTTAGCCTAGCCCGATGTACAGCACCCAGCATTGCGCAGCTCCTGCTGCTCAGCGCAAGGACTTTACCTTGTTGCTAGAGAGCGGGCAGAGAAAAGAAAATTAGGGATTTACTCAAAGTTTGTGAAATAATAATTCTCTTAATGTTTCTGTTTTTTTAGTCCAAATAAAACTTGTACAAATCTTATTAAGATGAACAAAAAAAGGAGATCATAAGTTATTTTTTCCATAATGTAACACTGTCATATGACCTACCTTTGGCATAGTCCGTGTAGCCTTTGACCTGGCAGGTTTGGCCAGATGAAGGTTGGTATTTCGGGAATTAAGCCTGGGTCTCTGTGCCCTGTTTTGGCTCACTCCCCTCTCCTCCCTCTCTCTCTTCACCACAGGCAGAGCTGGTGGCCCTCTGGCTCTCAGTGTTCGGTGGGGTGCCTCTACAGCTCCAAATTTCTCTCCAACTTGTGACACAGAACGTGTTAAGCAGATATCCACACTTTCCTCCTCTTTTTTCAGTCCCGCCATGGGTCCCCCTGCTGGCCGACAGAAGCCGAACAGAAAGCCTGAGTCCAGTAATTTAATGGGTGGCTTGCTCTGGCGTTTGCCAAGGTCTGGTGAGGGAGGATCAGAAAAAGGTGCAACAACTGGCACTGGTTCTGCTGGCTCCTCTTTAATGACTTTATATAAAGGGTGGCTGTAGATAGATGATGGAGGTACATGCTCTGATAACTGTAATGCACCAGGTCCATTATCCTTCACCCTCAATCTGGTGTCCATGACCCCCCTCATCCCCTGGCTCCCCACCTTCTTCCCCTCCTCCCTGGGCTTACACGGTTTCTTCTCCACCTCTCTCGTAGAGCCCCGCCTAAGCTTAGCCTTTGTTGCTGGTCGGCTGCTGTTGTAACGCAGAGCTCTGACTGTCTCCACAGTGACTTTGTTTCTGGTCTGTGTCCTCTGTAAAGGTGGGGATTTCTGAGGTGTCTGGCCATAGCAATTCTTTGATAAAAGAGAGAAATCTGAGATAGAGTACTCTGCTGGTTCTGTTTTGAACCTGACTGTGTTTCTCACAGGAGTTTTGTTGGTGTTGCGGTGCAGGGGCTGCTTGGCAGGAAGTTGGGAACCATCACCCCTCCTTACTGACCGTCTGAGTTCTCTACCCCCAAAAGAAGACCTAGATGCAGGCTGGAACATGTCTGTTAAAAGACCTTTGCTTCGCATGCTTCTGTCACTTGGAGGGACATGTTGCTGGACGGTCTTTGGCCTCTTTGCTGGAATCTGCTCTCCTCTTGCTGGACCCACACTCTTTGTTTTCACCGACTTGTTCAGGAGGCAATTGTTGACGGGGTTACAGAGAGGAAGTGACAGTGCCATGGTCCCGTATGGCAGGGCTGGGGTGTTGGAGCGGGGCTTCCTCCGCTTAGTCAGTGAATAGTTGTTGGCCTTCAGTTTCCTCAATCGCTTCTTTTGTCTCCAGCCAATCAGATCTTCAGGTCTGGGCAGCAGAGCAGTCCTTTGTAGTCCCAGAACATTCATCAGCTTGTACTTTTCCTGTGCTCTCGCATAATCCTCTTCATCCTCTCCAACCTCCTCGACTTCCTGCTTCACCCTCACAGGGCTGCATGTAGCACTAGGCCTCGATCTGGAAGTGCGTGAGAGGTGGGTGATAGACTGCTGTTTTTTGTTTCGTCGAGGGGTTTCTGGCATTGGCAGCAATCTCTGAACCTCCTTTGCAGCTCCAGGACTAGAACGGAGAAGACGGGTATTTGATGGAGATATGGGCGAGTAATTCTGTGACTGAATATTGCCTATGGCTTGTCGAGGTGTAGCAGCTTTCTTGGAAGAGGGAGACTTGAAGTCCATGAGCTTCATCCTATGTGAAGGGCTCAATGGCAGGCCATTATGACCTTGGGGTTTTGCCATTTTGCGCAAATTATGCCTGGGACTCCCTTCTACAGACTGATCTGAAGCGTCTAATGTCAGATTGAAGCTGTCATTCATGCTGTCCTCTAGTCCCAAAACATTTTTCCTTGTTCTTTCCCTGTGCTGTTGATGACGCTCACGGCATGCACCAGCACAGGTTGAAGTAAAGCCCTTGCCAGTTTGGAGATGTTGTTCCTGCTCTTTCATGAGTGCAGAGCAGGCTTCCACTGCAGGCCACATTCCCAGGTGGCGAGCCATGGCAATGACTTCAGGCAGGTCTTCCTGGCGTACACACAGAGTGGAGGAGTAGGAAAAATCCAGCAGAGACAGAAGGCTGTCCTCACTGAAACCTGAGAGAATGAAGGCTTTAATTAGATATGTTGAACCCTGGTCAATCAGTGAGTGAGACGAGGAAGATGAAAGCAACTTGGTGTCAACAGAGGATCAAGAGAGAGCAAGAAGAGTGGGAGCCAAGTGTAAACATAACAATGGAGAGAAGGAGACAATACAAGAACTGCTTTAATCAGGGACATTTCTGCTCCTCTGCAGGAGGATGTTCTGTAGCTTTTAGTTTTGTTTGAAGAATAATAAAAAATGAAGTCTGTCAACACAGAAAGTCAGAAAAATCACATGACTGCTTATTTAATGGATTTTTACATCCAGGTTGTCAGCAGTGACTGATAAATGTATCAAGTCATCTTCTCCTCTGTTCTAGTCTGGAAGTGTTAATCACAGTGAACTACTGAAACACTGCTGACTATAATTCAATTAGTCATTGACTAAAGCTGCAACAATTGATCAATCAATTGAGCTGATAAACAGAAACTAAATCATCAACTATTTTCACTAATGTTTCACACTAAAATGCCAATCAGCTTATCAAATGTGAGGAATTTATGCCTTTTCTCTGTAAAGCATTAATAGTGTTATAGTGTCTTAAAGTCCAATTAGCCATTTTGGTTACCCCTGGTTCCAGAAGTAAAAACTGATTTAATTTTCCATTAGGCAATGTTACGTGAATCACAGTTGGAGCAGTTCTACAGTTCAAGAAATGCAGAAACTCTCCTGGTTACACCATAAATGCCAATGACCACAACTGTGTTAGGAAACTGCTGGTTCCATGATAAGCAGTTAAAAGCAGATTCCAGACATGGACTGGTACCCTGAACTTCTCTAGACATTACCCAAAGGAGCTGTAGGTGAGAAAACAAATGTCCGTGTCAGTTGGCCTGGACATTAAACAACTCACTAGTACAAATGCAGAGTAATGTCCAATTGAGCCCTTGCGAATACAGTGGGTAACTGTCCAGAAAAATCACAGACTGAGTGGGTGTTTCCTTTCAGTCATTCCACTTAGTGAAACAAACAAATATAGGAAATATTAACCATTCTTTCTGGTGTTGTGTCACGTTTCTCTCCTGCATAACACATCACTTGTAATCATGCAACTAGCTCTGCTTCCATTTCACAGTGTACTTTCTGTGTCACGTCTTGCTTCCTGCATGCTCTACCCAGGGAGCTCCCCTCACCAAAACCATGCGGACTATTTCCCCACAGGCTATTTCCCCATCCAATTCCTAATCTTATTATTGTGTCTTTTGATTTATTAATAGGGGAAAGAAATGAAAACAAATCATGAAGCGCTAATGAGTACATTTTTAACTTTTATATTTACTCATCTGACAATAGCATTGTTCCAAAGTGTCCTGCAATTTATACTGATTCACAGTGTCAGTGCCTTGCACAAGGAAACAGCCAGGGATTAAACCGCCAACCCTGCAGTTAGTGGACAACTTCTCTCCTGAGTCACAGCCAAAACACACTTTTGCTTCATTTTTGAATTCAGCAAGTATGTGTTTTGGATTCCTACCGCTGCTTTGATGAACATTTCCTGGAGTTTAGTGTGGAACTACTGACTTAAAATTTAATTTCCCAGATTAATTGTTTTGTTGTCTGTGCAGCCAGACATACACGTACTAGATCCAGATCCACCCCCGAACCTGAAACACAGCTTTTGACCTCCAGGTATCTGGTCTTACCAGTGAGATCTATATCTGCTTTCATGCTCGAGTCCATCTCTGTGAAGATTTCCTGGAAGTGATCGCTGACAGCTGCCAGAACGGCTCTGTGTGCAGAGTAGGATTGCCCGTTCGTCCGCAGGGTAATGTCACAGAACAACCCCGCATCCCGCTGGCTCCTCAGCTTGCTCAGCATGTCAGCGCTATGTGACGCCCATGTCTTTGTGACACAGCCTCTGCCAACCAGCTTCTGACAGGCAAAGACAGAAAGACAAGAAAGGCAACATTTCAGGAATATAATGTGTCACGAAACATTTACAGGTGACAGCTAAAGGCGTATGGGCAAGACTAAGAGAGAATGAAAGCAAGAAAGTGACTTTAGATGAGTGAGATGCAAAAAAATAAGGGCTTATAAAAATTAGTCTTTGACTCTGGCCTGCCATTACCTCAGTTTTCTGGGTGCGCTGGCGCTGACACTCTGGACAGCTCAGGACAAAATCTCTAATCTGGAAGTACATACCTGTAAAGAAAACAATTACACAAACATCAGAATATAAGGCAAACAGCAGAGTGGGGATATCCGGTACAACTTCAAAGATGCATCGTTCATGTCTTAGTAAGTTTCTAGATCACTGATTGATTCAATCAGTAGTGTGTGGTTGTTTTCATTATGTTTGCACTTACTTTCACTAACTTAACCTAAAGTTAGACAAATGGTGAGAAGTTAGAAGTTGAGTACAAAAGTAAAGAAGTGTCCTATGAGCTGTTTAATGAAGTCAGATGTAAGGAAGACAGTAATATTCATACCCTCCCACCAGTAGTTTTCGGCCACACATTTGTAGGTCTCCTCCAGGGAGAGGTGGCGCTGGCCAGGCCGCCGCCGGTGAAAGGTGGAGATGGCCTCATGTCTCCTTTCCTCATCCAAAACCTCCCGGTAGTTGATGAAACCCTTCTCCAGCTTCTTGCGGTACAGCAGTCCATCTATCAACTCAAAGTTGGGAGATGGTCGTGTGCGGGGTCCACACCCCTGAGAGTTACCTAATAACCCAATATCCCCGGATCTCTCCGTTTCTCTATCCGCCCAGGGTCTGGGCAGACAAAAAGTCTCTGAGTTTGCGTAATGAGCGTTGGTGCGGCTGCAGTCACCGGCCATTTTAACCGGTTTATATTCCGATGTAAAAATGCAACTTTATACAGTATGCAAAGATGACTTTGTGTAATGTGAAGCAACGATTTCTCTTTAGCTCCTTGTGTGTCAGAGCCAGGAGCAGCGAACCAAACTTCAGCCAAAGTCCTGAGACCACGTCCACGTGGATGCGGTGACAGCAGACAACAGACAACAGACCACCGACCTAACAATAACCCACAAACACTAACAGCCTGCTAGTAGTGTGGCTCTGTATCCATCCACTAGCTTATATTAGTTTGCTAAAATTAACATGAACCTCTCTCATTATGGCTTAAAAATATTATTTTACTCAAAGTCACTATTAGGTGGGAGTCACTGCTTTGTGCTCTAGCTGTCAGTGAAAGCATCACTTCTCTCACTCTCCAAACAGTTGTCAGAAAACATCCCTAAATTATATTACCACAGCTGCACTTTCTGTTTCGAAAACACTTGGTCATGTGTCTGTACAATCTGTGGGTGTTTTTTGTTTTAACCATTAGGCTACATCAACAGAAATGTTTCACTGTCTATCCAAGTGCAGATAATAAATTCAGCCTGGAGAGTATCGCGCCAATATCGCCGGGCCAAGTGATGTAAAGTCACCAGTTTCACAGCGACCACGCAAACGGGCTTCACCGCCAACCTCCCACCAACAGTCGGGCTTCCATCTACCTCAGAGGTCGGGAGTGGCCTCCGGAGCTGGATGTCGGCAGGCAGCCTCACCTCTGGCGTTAACTTGAGATTTCTTTTCGCCAACTCGAGTCGGAAGCAACATGATGACGCAGCTATCAGCTCAGCATCGCCACTTCAACGACCTAAAAGCGAGGTTGTCTCCGCGATCTGCACCAAATGTTGCTAATCACCGCCGGGACCTCTCAAAAGCGAGCCAACACGCTCCGGTTACAAACTCGACATAGTTAATGCCCCTCTCGCTGCCACAAAGCCGGTCTCGTGGTCAAATAATCCAATTTTTCAAACTCGTAACCTTCTGTTTGTTACTAATCAGCAGCCTAACCGAAGCGATTCCTCCCCGCCTTCAGACAAAAGCCATTAGCAGAAGCTTTAAAGAGCTTCAGCCGTGCGAAATATGATTGGCTGTTGCAGCTGTCACTCAAGTTCGTTTTCGTCCCCTGGTTTTCAAGGTAGGTTGCTCGCTCACGATGCCTGTCCACTAGTGTTTGCCTCACTTGCTGCACAAATTAAACATGATACATCCAGTAGATTGGACGTTCAGTTAATATGGTTTTTTATCTCCTGAAAATAATAAATAATAAAATGATATTACTTATCTAGAGCACATACCTGTGTTTGCTGTCACTGCCATCGCAGTGTCAGTTAAAATATTGCAATTTTTTTTTTTCACAGTTGCTACGGCTTATTTCACAAGACACTACTAACACAACGTGCTACAGTTTGAATTTTAACATCAAGATCTCATATATATTTATACCAACTCTATGAAATTAATAGGTCATTCAGTAGTCTATGTCAATATTGCAAGACTGTATTTTAATTAATTAGAATCATTGTTGCATTGTAAAATAAAGTGGCTATCATCAAATACATCTGTCAAATGATAACTAATTCTCATCAAAACAGAGCAGTAACCAAACACGAGTATAAACAAACAATATGACATTTATGCAAAATTCAGAATTTAAAATAATACACTGTACAAAAACAATTTATCTATTCACAGAATATTGATGCATTTTAGAAATGATAGGGTCTAATCTGCTTTTACACTAAAATTCATACAAGCCAAAATGATGACTGTAATGTTATTTCACTGCATTAGTTTACTACTACTTACTGTGGTGATCAAGCAGGTGAACATTCTTACTGTACATCAGATTACATGCAACATCTAAACTACAGCAAGCTACACAGTGATGATGTAATGCTGTCCAGAAAAAGTTAGGACTTCCCTTTTAAATGTAGTAATGTAGTATTTGTTAATTTCCCATCATGAAGGCTCAGGGGTACTGTACTTTGAAAAATGTTGTCAATTAACAGTCCACTGCTACATCCAGAAATGCAGCCTGAAACTCTGTTATGTTCATCGGTTCTGAGTAGAAATGCTGCACAGTTCTCTGCACCTGAGATCATGTCAGATGGAAATCTTGTATCCAGACATTTTTTCAGACTTCTGTCAGATAAAGGCTCAAAGCAAATTAACAAATCAGATTTATGTTTTTAATGCATTTCAAGTAGTTGCATTGCAAGTAGTCTGAGCTTTTCTGGAAATAGGGTTTGTATAAGCATTCAGACTTGGACTAATATAAATTTTGTGTCTACACTGACCTTGTGATTTAATAGTATGATTTTAGTGAGTTTGACATTAAGAGGTTTATACTTACAACTGATATAATACTGGAATACACTTTAGTCATGTCTGTTGCATTTCTTTATTTGAGAAGTAAAATCAAGAGTTTTCATTGCACAAGGAAAAAACTTAATTTACTGGATGATCACTTTATTTTTAAAAGGCCTTAATGGTTAAATTTGACCTATTTTGGGATAATAAAAATTATCATCTCAAGAATCTCCACCATCTCGTTCCTGGCAGTGTAAAAAAACATTTAGATTTTCTTGTAGTGAATCCAAATGTCCTATAGAAAATGTAAGTGAAGTGAAAAAAAATCCTAGCTGCAGTCCTGAATAAATCAAGACAAACTGCCAAGCACATCATGGAGGGACAAAAGTATTACACCCCAGTCATTTGAAACAAACCACTTTAACATATATTTTTTGTATGAAAGATCCTTTATTAGACAATTAAGAAAAACGCTCTTAAATGCTTCACAATTCTTAGGTTTTAACTCAAATTTTTGACTCAGGTTTTATGTGCAAAGTTCACAAAAAGCACCAAACGTCTCACTTTTTCGTCTCTTTTTTTCCCCTTTCAATTTTGGAGTTGAGTTTTACAAACATGTTCACGACCAGAAGTGAGACAATTTTCCTTTTAACAACATGACTTGAGAATCTAAACTATCACACAAATATAATACAGTTATGACGCTAACTTCTTACTGTGGGATACAAACACACATGACTAAAGGAATTACTTCAATGACAGTCTGTTTCATAACTCAGTACATTATATGAAGTTAAAGCTTCATATAATTAGACCAAGTATGAACTTTTCAACCCAAACACAGTTCTACTGCTCTTTGGGATTTGATCCACGAGGAGTCTGAGGTTTTGTCCTGAAGCTTTAACTGCCACTGTTTCTCCTGCATGTACTCTTGATACTGCATCCCACATTCTCCAGTAAAACACTAATCTTGGGTTTTTGCTGGAGGGTCCGTGGTCTTGGGCCGTTTAGACTCTGGAGGCTGGCACACTGGATCAGTGGGAGGAGAAGGACGTTCTGGAGAAAGACAAATGAAGGCGTAAGTGACAGGCAGGTTACACATTACACCACGATTCTGTATACATACATTCTGACTGTATGTGATGTCTGACGCACTTTGACAGAATTTGATGCACATTTATGTAGATAATCAAGAAAAAAAGATATGCAGTGACACATATATATATGTGTGATGTATGTGTGTATGTATGTGTGTGTGTGTGTGCCTGTACATGTCTATATTTATAGATATTTACTTGCATATTTCCACAACCCTCTATCCATAATGCATACTGTGTATGCATGTACATAGAACCTCAGCTACCGTATATAGTCTTATTTTATTTTGTATTTCTTTATATACTTTTTTTATTCTTCTGCTCTCTGTACTTGAGCTGCGGTAACACACAAAACCTCACTACCTCATAGTAGTGGTCCAACTGAGTTTTGGAAAAAGAGATCTCTTGTATCGGAGTGTTAATATATATTGTCAGATACTCAAGGTTGAGTTATCCAAATTGGCATCAGGAGAGATAAAGTTGGATCGGTGCATATCTCATAATAATAGAAATCAGTCTGTGTGCTTCAGGCTGTCTATGAAAATGGATGATATTTTCCATAAGTATAACACATTATTTCAACCATCAATCTTTTCTTGTACTATACATATAAGAACAACAGTCACAGAAGTTGCCCTCACTAACCATGTTTGGCCTTCTCAGTTGAGGAGCGAGTGCTGAACAGTGAACTAACAGCTGGAGATCGAGGTGCAACAGGAGTCAAAGACACTCTCCTGTAAACAAATACACAAAGGATAAATGGTAAACAGGTTCCAAATGTGAGATCAACAGAAAAAAAAAAACACAAGCAAAAACGTTAAATACAAAACATTTCAACTGCATTTACTATTTGTTCATCTGATTCAGTTGCTGCCTAGTAGTTCAACTAGTCAAGGCAAACGTTCCAGACTGGCCATTGTTCTGTGAGCACTCCGCCAACGTGATTATTTTATCAGCAGTGGGGGGTCCAACGAATCCTTCACGCCAGACTGGGCTTTATTCTCACTGCCAGCACATGTTAAACAACAAAGATCTCACAACCTTATCACAGATACTTGTAATTATGCTGTACTTTTAGAATAATATTTAAAAGTACAATTAAAAAAATAATTAGTTTAAACATTTTAAAGTGCACAGCACCTTCTTACACTTAGCACTCATTTCTGTGAACTTCATCTTTAGATAATCACCTTTGTTACTTTAATCATAAGGAAGAGGTTTGGACTGTGTAGTTACTTCCTCTGTCTGACTTCGGTCAAAGCACATTTGAATATGTCAAGTATTTCCATAAATTACCATGTATACACGTGTATGAGGCAGAAACAAAGGGACTTGTAAAGTTTAGGATGATCTAGCAGGAAGAAGATTAAGTTAAATGTTAAATTTACTCTTCTGCACATTTACAAACCTGTATCACCCCTGTACTGGTTTTACTGACTCTCTGTCACAATTAGGAATGAAGACAAAATGTTCTAATTGCTTTTAAGATGTTATATAATTTGCCTCTGTTGTATAATGAAGAGTTGTGGTGGCCAAGCTTTTGCTGTCTTGGCTCCTTGTTGGTGAAACTGACTGTGAGTACGAAACTTCATATCAAAACAAATTTATTCTCAAAGGGATATTATGGATGCTTCCTTGCTCTGATTCATTTTTCCTTTAACTGTTTAACTGTTGCTTGTCTTTGACATCAGCATTCGTTATTTATTGTCTTTTTTGTATCTGCGAACTACTTTGGAACCCTGGTTTTGAAAAGTGCAATATACTGTGACTAATATCCTTTTTTTACTAATGTAAATAATGTGATTTTTGCTGTGTGGAAACTTGTTTACAAATGTAAGCAAGTTTCAAAAATGTAACAACCAAATGTACACACAGACAGTATTGTTCAGTAGTCATATGCATTTGTGATCAAATGATTTGTGAATCAGCAGAAAACTAATCAACTATTTTGACAACTGATTTTGTTTTAGCTCTGGGCATTGTCTGAACAAAACAGACAGTTTCAAAGTATGGAGGCCTGGGAAATTAGGATGGGTATAACTCATTATCACCTTATATATAATAATAATAGTAATAGTAGTAATAATAATAATAATAATAATAATAATAATAATAATAATAATAAGTTTCAACCCTGACATACCAACCTAACTAGAAGAACCTAAACATAAACTATCAAAGCAACAAAGCAAACCTGTGCTTATAAAAAGTCTTTTGGTGGAGTAGTAAGAATTTAATATATGCTTTCTCTCACTGTCAGAATCAAGTATGACACCTCTTCTATTTACCTTGGGGTGGGCCCCTTTGGGGTGGTGGTGCCCTTAGGCGTAGTGGGTCCAGTAGCATTGGCACTATTGAGGACTTTAGGGGTGGAGGGAGTAAGGGGAGCAATGCGTGGCTGGGTCGTTGAACTGGTTGGGGTGTGGGGGGTGATGCGTGGTTGGGGAGTAGATGGTGCACTTGTGCTTCCAGATGTTGGTGTTTGGGGTGCTGAAGGAACAGTGCCTTTAGGCGCAGTGGATTTTCCCCAGCCCTCCAGAGTGTTGAGGGTGATCCTACGTGGCTGAGGTTTAGACTTAGCGATGGGGGTGCTCTTCTTCTCCTCTGGTGGGGTTATCTGAGGAGCATCTTTGCCAACACTGGTTTGTGATGAAGGAGTTGGGACTGAGTTTGTTGGCTGGGACACAGGAGATGTCGTCTTGCCTGACTTCTTGCCCTTTTTGTCAACACCACTGTTTGGGACAAAGACCTCCAATGTTGGAGGCTCCTTCAGTGGAGTACCCAGTTCCCCAGGTGAAAAAGATAAGAAGGAGCAGTAGCCATCAGTGGATGACACTGCCAGGAATGAACCATCACGAGACCTGAACAGCATATAACAGAAACACATCATTGGCATGTTCACTCTTACCTGTGCTGAAGGCTCAAAAGAGCTTTTAGACAATTTCTGCACAAAACACATTGTGTGGGTTCTGTTCCCCATTTAATTACAGTATAATAAGAAATGTCTTTTAAAGTAAGGAGACACGAGGTCACTTAGTTTTTACTTTTACTTGCCTCTATACTGTATTTGGTTGGTCAATTATCAAAAACATTCACGCTTTCTCACAATAACACAACAAACAGGAAATGTCAGCCAGAGTGGATGCAGTAAAAATAAATAGCACTTAAGTCTGGGACAAACACCCCTTGTCAGTCAAAGTGGTGTGCATGCGAGCTTACCATGTAAGATCACTTAGTGTGTGGTAGTGGATATTGGACACCAGACCAAAAGGAAGAGTCTGCTGAGTGTCATACAAGAAGACCGAGTCCTCTGATGCCACTGCAAATATCATACGGTAAGGCAACTGGAATAGGTTGGGAAGAACCTGGACAGAACCATCTATGGAAGAGAAATAAAGAAAATATAGAGCAACTGAGGAAATAATACAGTCCAGACAATCAAAGGGAAAAACTCTATTATTTGTTTTCTCTGTTAGCCAACAGCAAGTATGGCCTTGCCTTCTCCCTTCTTGGTCCTCAGCTCAAAGTAAACGGGGCAGCACCGCACAGCCAGTGTAGCTTTGCTTGGACATGGCAAATGGGCAATAGGCCTAACAAACACAGAAATGTATACATGCATTACCAGCATCAATATAACCAACACTTATTCTGTGTAGCATGTCAACAAAGTTACCTCTTAAGGCTCTTCCTGGAAAAGATGTAGGTGGTGTTAATGATGTTTTCTCCAATCTCTACACACCCAGCTAAAGTTAAAAAAAGGTGACAAAAGAGAAGAAATAACTTGTTTTATATGAATTACTTTACTAGGATATTATAATCCCATAATGTTACCAGGTAAAGTCCTGGCATCAACAAAGGTTTGTTCACAACATGTTTGTACCTGGGGCAAGCAGGAAAGATCCATCTGGCGTGAATGACAGACGTCGAAAGAAGGATCTCATACTGTCATCGTGGAACATTCTGTACTGCTTGACCTGCAAAGGAAATAGATGTGCAGCAATGAGTGTATATGCGACATGTCTCACTCAAGATATTAGAGAATTTAACTTTCTAACTAAAATTCTTCTTAAATATAAAGAACAGTAGGACAAATATCTGTAAACACCATAAAAAGTTTATGTCAAGACAAAGACAGTTGAGACAATACAGTACACAGAGAAAAACCTCTAATTTAGACAAAAAGTCATCAAGTTTTACCATTATCACATCGAAGACACTCAAATATCATCAAAAGCAAAATTTATACTGACCTCTCCATCTGCAAGTGGCCCAGAGCTCATTTTACTGATGCAGAAAGCCTTCTTCTTGGTGTGAGTACTATACACACGCATCACTCTGAAGGGGACAAAAATATCTTAAACATGAATCTGCTGGAGCCCCACTGACAGTGTCTAGCTAAGCAACAGTAAATGTTTTGTTTTGTACCTGTCACAGCTGAGGGTGGCAATATATTGCCCCAGAGGATCCCAGGTCACCCCCTGCACATAGCTCTTATGGTCATTCAATATACACAGCTTCTGTCCTAAAGCACAAAAATAACATAGTTCAACATAATGTATACAATGCCAAAATAAGATCTCACACATTTTGCAGTATGATTTGCATCACTGAAGTACATAACAAAAAATGATGAAACAAAACAGAAATATATGCAAACATATAGACTTTGTATCTATGACCACGAACAAACCTTTATTGATGTCCCACATGATAGCAGTGTTGTCAACAGATCCAGAAACCAAGAAGTTTCCATCCCGAGTCCAGCAGATGTCATATACATCCTCTATGTGTCCCCTAAAAGCAAGTGAAATCATTTTAAACAGAAACAAATAATAAAAAATCCTTTTAAACATCAACAGTATGTTACACTAACCACCCTACTCAGAACTCAGTAACCTCCTAAAATTTTATTCACAAAGCATCCAATCAACACCTGAAAATGGAACTAATAGTCTTCTATTTACACTATCATTTAGGAGACACTCACATAAAACTTCAATAATCACCATATAACAGAAGAGCTGATTGATTCAAAATTGATGTTGGCAAAATGCACCAAACTCCGGTGCTATTATCATTAGCAAATGGCAGTATTGTTACCAAACATCCAACTAACAGCTTCTCATTTTAGTGACCACACAGTATTAAATGGTAAAGATGACAGAAGCAGATAGTAGTAGGTTGTTTCAGTGTTGAAATTGGTCTATGAATGTTGTTTATCTACAACCCACTGAGAATTAGACATGAAGATGCAAAAAAACAGCTGAGACAATCTATGAAAATGCAGGCATCACAACCCATCACAACCAACATTCATGAAAAATGATGTAATAATTTCAGTCAAATATCATTTGAATTGCTACTGAATAAGCAAACTCTAGGATGGTTGTTGGCAGTCAACCATCTAAATCTTCCTCTAAATGTTTCCAACCATTCAACTTCTCCCTTTAAGCTCAACCCAGTGAACAGTATTTTAGCCAAAGTGCAAGTGAATCAGGCTTCTGAATCACTGTGATGCACCATGCAAATGTACACAAATGTGATGACAGCTGTGGCCTCAAAATGGTTAGAAGATACAAATATTAAATGCAGGATAAAAACAAAACTAAAATGTTAGTAACAAAAACTAGACTAAAAACTCTTCAGTTCTTGTCGACTAAAGCTCACAAAAACCTAATGACTAAAATTCCACTGCTGGACAAGTCCCATGTGATCTACAAAGTACTTGGTCAATGTAGTGCTCTGTCAGATTATATTTAATTGCAAGACAGAAAATGTTCAGCCAAGTCCAACTGTTCTGTTGGCATTCCCAGTGTGCCATCACTGTAGAGTAGTCTAAATGAACAAGGGGGTGGGTTTTGACAAAGTGCGACTGTCAGCGTGAACACAGCCTAAGAGTCTTTAGAATCAAAGGAAAGAAACTGTCATTAAAACATTGAAATTCGACAGGATGCCAGATTTGTGAACCTGAATCATGTACCTTAGCGTCTTGACCACAGACCAACTCTCCTTATTGAGCTGAGCATCTTCATCCTCCTGGAACACAGGGGCCTGCTCAGGCTCCTTAGAGTCATTGAGCTTCCACAGCAGAATTGCTGCATCTGTATCAAATTTTAGAAAGAAAACATACAGTTATTAAGGACCACTTGGAGTAGTCTTTAAATGTCTTTAAATAGTAATCTGGATTTTTACGTAATGTATGTGGAATTTACGAAATATATAAAACATACCATCTCCTCCTGAAGCGAGCAGCTCTCCATTAGGACTAAAGCGTACTACATTGACAGCTTTGGTGTGCCTAGCAAGGTTAGAAAGAAAATCCACCACTGCCTTTCCATCTGGCCCGGTGTCTACCCGCCACAGCTGCATAAATAGAGTCAAAGATCTTTAATAATCTGTAAACAGCTTTAAACACAAATACCACTGTTGCAAGTAACTCATTATTTGCCTTTCATTTACACATGCCAGGGCCTTGTAAATGCCCTAATAATCATAATATCATCTTCAGAAAAGAGAGTGGACCTACCATTCTGCAGCCTAGTTGGCTTTCATGGTCAAATTCATGCAAATAAGTAAAGCAACATTTGTGTTTTTTACATTTGCTAGAAAAAATATATGTACATGGTAATTTAAATGACATACACTTCATGGGGTGATTAACACATGTCCCAAGGATTCAACAATCAGGGTTTAACAAAACGCGGGAGGAGTGGGTGGGCTATAAGAACCATGGCAAAGTCACTACTCAAGACTTAAAAATAATAAAAAACGACGCTTTAAGTATGAACAGATTATCTGCGTCATTTAGACTTGTTGACTACTCATTATTAACAAGTCTGAATGAATACTAAGAAAATGAACAGTATTCTTGGCCACATAGGTCTGTTTTTTTTAGGAGGCGGCAGATGTGCTCATTCCTCTCTCCACTCACCCTGACTGTGGTGTCCACTCCAGCTGTGGCCAGTCGATGAATACGTCCATCAGAGCTGTGCTGGAAGTCCAGACTGTAGACTGGCTCCTTGTTGTGCCATGCAATCTCACACGTTACCACCTTCATTTCTGTATATCCAACAACGACCTCGGAAGAAAACGTATTTATATAAGCATGGTAACGTTACTCCATAAATTTGTCCACACTCCCACTAACCTAATGCTAACTGCGAACTACAGCGAGCTAACAGCGTTAGCAACAAAATTAGCGTCTTTGCCGAATGATATGTGACTGACGTTATAAACAAAACCAGGCACATGTGAACATAGCTTACTGTCAGTTAACGAACACGTTAAGTAAAAATACACACGACCTGTGTGTGTTTATCACTTAAAGTAAAGGTATCTCGAAGTAACTTTTTTTTACCTCTTCTGTTGTCCTGCTGAAGACTTTAGTAATTTCCCGCGTACGATTCGTTCAAAACTTCCGGTTGGTTAGGCTGCAGTGATTGGTCAAACTACCGGAAGCAAGAGCAGTGACCTAAGCGGTAGTGACTGTAGTAAAAAAAAAATTCTAGTAAAATAAAACACAGAACATTTCCACGACTCAGTTTCTCCCGCTGCATTAGACAAGAGTGCCTAATCTCTAACTATCTTTTTTGATTTCTTCTCAATTTCTGGTCATCCGTTTTTTCTCTGAGCGAGTTACAGTGCTGTAAAAAAGTATTTGTCCCCTTCCTGATTTTTTAATTTTTTGCATTTTTGTCACACTTAAATTGATTCAGGTCATTTAACAAATTTTAATATTACACAAAAATACCAAAAACCAAAAATAATACAATGCAGTTTTTAAATTATGTTTTCATTTAGTAAGGGAAAAAAGCTGTCTAAACCTGACTGCCATATGTAAAAAAATACCAACCCCCCACCTCCCCCCTTGCTAAATCATGAATGAAGTGTGATTAACCTTAACACTTTTTTGAGTTGACTTCAATTTCACTTGCCACACCCAGGCCTGATTACTCCCAAACCTGCTGAATCAATAAATCACTTTAACAGAGGCCATGTGACTAAATTAAGCACATAAAAATATCTCAAAAAGTAACACATCATGCTGCAATCGAAAGAAATTCAAGAACAGATGAGAAACAAATTACGGACATGTATCAGTCTGGAAAGAGTTACAACGCCATTTCTAAGGTTTTGGGACTGGAAATTGTTCTCTGTTTGAAAATTAAAAATCATGGTGATGCAGACATTGAAAGACATGAGGCTTCAAAGAAAATACAGCCAGCTCTAGGCTTTTTATAGAGTGCTGTTGATTTAGTTGTCCAGTCGAATTTATTGTCCAAGTATACTCGCAGGTATGTGAAGTCGGAACGTCCTCACCCTGAATAGAGGGAGGATTGACAGGAGTCCTGGAATTTGAGCTCCTGTGATTTGTTGATGTTGAGCTGGAGATGATTAAGCTCAGCTTTGTGATTAAGTTCACGAAACTGTCCACCATTCTCTGGTACTCAGTGATGTCTCCACCCTGAATACATTCAGCAGTAGGGTCATCAGAGAACCATTGAAGGTGCCAGGACTCTGAGTTGCATCTAAAGTCTAGGTTATACAGGGTGAAGAAGAAGGGAGACAGAACTGTCACTTGCAGAGCACCGGTGACACAGAGCACATTGTCAGACACACATTTGTGCAGTTGAATGCACTGCAGGCAGTCAGTGAGGTAGTCTATGATAGCATACTGGAATGGTTTTAATGACATACCTTATGGACAATTTAACCAGTGCCACCCAGATAAATCATTTATTTCTCTTAGACTTAAAAGGGATATTCTTAATCTTAACTCTGCTTCTGAAACAATAGTTTTTGGAAGTGTATGCATGTCAGAATTTCCTGGTCAAATGCTCTCTTGTTTATCCAAAATGAAACAAAATGTCACCTTTTCTTTTTTTTCAAACATATTCTTTTAGGGATTTTTTCACTATAAGAGGACAAAGAAATAATAACAGGCCCACATTTTTTCAAAAATGCACTGAAGATATACACTGCTCAAAGAAATTAAAGGAACACTTTTTAATCAGAGTATAGTATCAAGTCAGTTAAACTTCTGGGACATTGATGTGGTCAGTTAA
>JAUBNQ010000013.1:9394896-9425917 GCA_032353495.1 Ctenopoma kingsleyae
TAACTAATTATATTAATATTTAAAAAACTCCAAACTCCATTTTTAATCTAATTTTAACAGTAGTGGTCATTACTTACAGTGCAATCTGACTGTCAGGCCAATAGGCCCACTCATTTTACAACAAATAAATACAAATTCAAAATGACAGTGGACCACCAAAGACATAAATGAACACTTTTATGAGCAAGTAAAGTAATTTTTCCAATATACCAAGCAGTATATTTACCTGAGCATCTTATGCATAGCTGCTTGGTCCAGTCCATTTCCATTATCCATAAAGGAGAGACAAGTTTCTCCTTTGACTATAGTTTTATCAATCCAGAACTGCTTGGCATCAACATCTGGGTCATAGGCATTGTCTGTTTAAAAAAAAAAAAAATTACAGAAGCATGTTTATGATGTTTATATTATTTTGAGTCTGTCCAAAGTTTTTCTTAGTATGCTGTACATATCAAGCTCTGAATTTGCTTATATTTATTAAAACTATTAAGTTGGTTGTTGTCCTTACATAAACCAAGATTCTTAGTCCTTCAGATCAACTCACCACTCAGACATCACTAGGAGGTAGTAATACAGAAACTAAACAAGGCATTGTGCCTAATTGTAAATACAACCTTGTGATAATGACTCACCTATGAGCTCAGCTATTGCGCTAAAGGGCCAGGTGTGGCTAGTGGAGTTGCTGTGAAGATACTTGGGACAAAGCTGAAAGTGGAGAAAGTTGATTCAGTCAACATGTCCTTAATGAAATGGTTTTATTATGTAATAGTGGATCATACCGTTTGTGAAGTGTGAACAGGTATTATGTTGACATTATGTAAATCTTGCAAAAAGGTAGAAACTTTGAAAAAGTGTGTTTTCCTTTCTCAATCAGCTGAACAGAATAGAGCTGCAACTAGTCATTGTTCTATTTATTTTTTTATGTAGCTCTATCAACATGCAAAGTTCAGCAATGAAATTCATGTTTGATTTTGTTGGCAGCTGCAAGAAAGTCACCATACATGAATAGCACATACAGCACAGTCTCGGCACAGCTACTGGCTCTCACAGGGACACGCTCTTCTACTCACAGATACATGTCTCTTAGTATGTCATGCTGTAAGTATGTTTTCCTTAGCCCCTCCCCTCACAACAGTAAGGAGAAATGAAAGTGAAAACCATTAACACTGAAAAGCAACTGCTCACATAAAAAAACAGTATCATAGAAAAAGACAGATATGATAAATAAAATTTTAACTAAATTTAAAAATAAACTTTATTTTTTAGTTAAGCTTTTGCAGCAGTAATGCTGTTGTTCCGAGCCAACATGAAGACAATGAAGTCAATGACACATTTAAAACATGTTTTGACTCCATACACGTACATTTAAAAGAATTTAAAAAAAAGATCATGTTGGAAATCTTTGACAGTGCCCATGTATAAAATCACAAAGAGTAAAATTTGTGTCAAGATTAAGAACAGATATCAAGCACAGACATAATTAATAGTTGTGGGCAATATAGACATAAAACTATATCACAATATTTTACAGTATTTAGTGTTAACAATATAAATTATGTGACAGTTGTAGAATTCAGTGATATCTTGACCACAGGTCACATCAGTATACAATGTTTAAAGCTAAGCAAACACAGGTCACAGGTCAAATTACTGACCCTGGGGTTCATAAACAAATGTTCTACCAACTGATCTACTGTCTCTACTTACAGTACTAGATCTATACATTTACTTTTATTTAATATGATTTGCCATGCCTGTTTTAAGTTACTGTTGATAACTACTGATGTAAACATCTTGTATGCCACGGCCCTTCCACTTCAATTAGTCCACCTCTGTCAATTCATATAGAAGTAAATAAGAATTAGAAAACTGGGGTCATAGTAATTTGTAAGGTGAGTCTTAACACTGTATTGTGCATGAAACGTTTAGTTTGCTTGTTTAATTTGTTTAGTTTAGTTAGTAGTTTAGTTTAATTTGACATTTGACCAAAAAAAAATGTGGCAAGAAAAGAGAAGAGTCAAAAGTGGGCAAACATGCAACAAAGGGCCCAAACATACATTTTACTCTGAAGAACTTTCTACATACCAGCCCATGCCATGTGCTAATGTATGAAGTAAACAATAGAAATAGTTAAAAATAAACATGAAAACATTCCATTTCTGGGAAAACGCAACATCGCAAAAACATGACAGTAGTGCGAGTATCGACTGCATATTAGTTTCACCAGTCATTAAAATTTCTACCTCTTAGTCAGCAAGTAGATATATTAATATTTATCTTGCTACCCACCGGACGTCAGTCCTGTTTAAAGTGGTTCTCGGGCTAAAAACAATTAATTAATATAAATTAAATAGTACACAATTAAGTTATCCTTGGTCCCTCGCTAACGTTCAGCTGCTCGAAAACGTAACCACAGACCTCAGTAAACAGCACGTACAACGTTACAGACGACATGTCAACAACAAACATCATGTTTTATCATGTTTAACGCTAATCCGCTTCGCCACATTACTAAAACGAATTCACCCGTAACCGTCACGTCGGCTGAAATCAGGTAAAACTGTGACTAAAAGACGCCAAAGTTACTCACCGTGCTAAGCGGTACTCCGCGATCCTTCGCTGCCGCCATCTTTACGTCAACTCCGGTGTCAGAGGGACGAGCACGACCAACCGATCACGTCGACGCTGACAGAAGCATTACTGACAGTCAATAAAAAATTCATGTAATGTGCTTACTCTCCAGTCTGTTTTTTTTTTAATGTTATCTTTGCTTTGTTGTTTAATATTTACTCTATAATATGGGGAAAAAAACCATACCTGAAACAGTCGAACTTTCTGTCTTATTCCACTCATGTTCCAACATTTTCCTTCTGAATATTACTCATATTTATAAAATATATGAATAATGTGAAATTAAATTAATTGGTTACTCAATCGAATCGTAAACTCTATTACGATAACTTCCGGTTTGACATTTTTCAGAGTAAAAGTTTAATATGCAAATAAACATGACAAGAAATTATATGCATTATTTACTTTTTTATGGCGATAACTATTCTCACACATGTTTAAAAAGTGCCATCATTTCACCACTGAACTTTGATCTAGTAACAGTCCAGTCCTAAAATCCTATGAGTTGGCAACTAATTAAAGGGTCGGTAATGAAATAAATTATCTGGAGACGTCTGTGTTGGGTAGAGATGGCAGAAACTAGGCTTTATGAAGCTTTGAACCATCTGTCCCAATTGCTTAAGAAAACGATCCTCTGTTTTGAAACATTTGAAGCATCGCCGCTGGTGACATCTGCTGGACAAATGCATGAAAAGGTTGAGGTTGCATGAGGAGAAAAAGGTTGTGCATGCGAGGCCTATGCAAGAAAATTATGTGGTGGAAATGTTTGTGTGACAGGTCATTTATAATTTAAAGCACAGGTGAAGTAATTTTAAATGTCGACTGTGGGCTTTGATATAAAACTTCTGCTTTAGAAAATATTCCCTCCTTCTCTTTTTCACATCCTCCATCTTCCAAATCTAACAAAGCCCAAACATCTGCCTATTTACATGGACTTTTATTGTTACTGACATCTGATGATTTACATGTAACCAGAACTGCTGACTCTAGATAAAGCAAAAACCTACTGAATTTTTAGATAGGGCAATGTGTGCTGACTCAAGATTAGTCTCTCCCAATGATTAGTCTCTCCCTACCTTCACTAGAATCAGTTTGTCCTAATCAGTCACCAGGGTGTTTCTGCCTCCAGAGATTTGAAAGAGAAAAAAGCCTGCACTGTAAAGTTTCAGCTTTTTAGGATGTTCTGTCTATACAAATGATTATTATTATTATTATTATTATATTTAAATTATTTGTTTATATAACATTTGTGCATCTTTGGAATACTTGTATATTTTCTAATATATGCAAATAAGTTAAAAAAAAAAAAAGATCACTATCTCATTTGTACAGTTATTTGTCAATTTCTAATCATAGCTGGTTAAGTAAGGTAGTCCAACATCATGCTGCATCAACATGAGGGAAGAGGATAATTTATACAGTGATGTTAAATTGGAAATGTACATGATATCAGTGTTTACCAGTTAACTGCAGTTGATAGAGATGTTAACAAAAGTGTCATTCATCCATTCGCCTGCGTACTCACTCACCACAGTAAGGCAAGAGGATTCTGTGTTCCGGGTTTTCCTAAAAAGACTAACCTATGGGGAGAAGGAGCCAATTCTTATCACAGTTTTGACTATCAGAAATGCCCCCCATAGATGAACAAGCAAACAAGAAACTAAAGGTCCAAAGGCAAAACCCAGTATTTAAGCTTAATGTTTTATTTAATGAGTCTCATTTCTGTTAATTCAGAACCTGACATTGTCCTTCAAACATCCAAAATAAATTACTTAAACATTCAGCATTGTGGAAAAAAGACAACAGGAAGTAATAAAACTATCAACGAACAATTACAAAAAAAGGCTGATTTCCCTTGAACTTGTAAAATGGTAAGAATGTATTTGACTGATGTAGAACCAGTAATATTTCCTGGTGTACACAAATCACATTCAGTAACTTACTTAGAAAACTTAACATATTTACTGAGGGCCTGTGAGGTCTGATAATAATCAAGGAGAAAGTACTTCTACAACAGTGTTCCTGAAGAAGAACTAATCTTAACATTCTCAGAATCACACAGAAAGTGTGGTTAACCAGAGCTATGAACAAGTCAAAAAAACATATTAACAATACTCAATAAGGTCCTTCACAGTGAATCTGCTATTAGGCATCAAACAAAAAACACTACTGGAGATATGGTTAATAAAAGTATATGCCTTATAATAACCATTGGTAAGAATTTGAAGTTTACATAACAGCTATTTTAGTGGTAAATTATTTTCAGTCTAAAATCATATAAAGCAAAAAGAGTAATCTCATTGTGTGTGAACATTCTGTAATTGAAATGTTGCTCATCCTTAAGAGAGAAAGAAGCATATCTTACTAATTAATACTCGTACTAATGCTAATCATTCTTCAAAGCTCATTGAAATAACTACAACAAAGTCCTTATACAGTCCAATACAGATTCAGTGTACAAGCACCTCAGAGGTACATTTACTTATGAGGAGATCAGACAAGTTAAAACATTAAAAAACAGAATTCCAAAACATTTCCTTTTTTCCTGTTTTACAGTATTACATTGCCACTGGCTGTGCCTACCGTAGGTATTCTACTCGTGCGACTGCAGGTCAAAAAGCATGAGAAGAGAACCTAGTTCATGAACATTTTTAACTTTCCAAGGAGTCCAGGAACTCTTCTTCAATTATGTTCTCCAGCCTCCTCAGGACTGTGTCTGGACTGGCTGCTGGGTAGTCTGCTACTGGGAAGTGGGACATAGAGTTGGAGGAGGGGGGAGGGCCCTGGAAGGAACAGCAAAGGGTGCGAAGGAAAGGCAGCAGCTGTGTGATGGAGGACAGGGACTGTTGCGTGAGGAGGGGGAACTCAAAATGCTCTGTGGAAGATTCCTCACTCAGTCCATTCAGAGCCTGAAATAACAGGACAGGACATTATTAAGAGTGAGATGTGCTCAGTCACATTGAGTTTATCACAGCTGATCCTAGAGTGTTCATTCTAATAATTTATCTCTTTATCTACCTATTATATTAATACATCAGTACTTTGTGCACTGAGTTTTTATTATGCTCTTTATTAGTATTATAGTATTATTTATATCTTTTTCTTTAATCTGTATGCTGCTGCTGGAGCATGTGAATTTCCCCATGGGATGAATCATCCATCCATCCATCTCAAGACAGATGTGCACGACGTTATCATCAAATACTAAAAACACTTTCAAGCTTCCAAAGATCTTGGCTCCAACTGACCCCTAAGTGTCAACTTCTCTCTATAAGTAATAAGTGAATAATTTTTCCGACCATGACACATTATGGTCTCAATCACTTAATTTGGGGCTTTCAATGAGAGAACTGGTGGTAATTTTGGTTTTAGGGCTTATACACCCAGTTGGCTGTTTATTTGGTTCACCTAAACTAATGCAGCCTAACAAAGGTTATACTTTAATGTTTTGAGGGGTGTTGATTCAACTTTATAAATAATTTTGGAGGCTATAGATTGTGCTGCTGTTACATTTTAGAGCATTATACAGAGAGGTGTGTCTGCCTAGCCTCACTGATATGAACATGACAGAGAACATACTATAACATGAGAATGTCACTTAATTACAAACAATAGTTTACTAATCCCATGATTAAGTTACTCCCACATGTGAGAGGCTGTTGGTAACATGGAAAGCATAAAGCATGGTTACACTGTTAGCGTTGCAAGCACATTAACATTTTTAAGACTAAAGTATTTTCCATGGGTATAGTATAACTCCATACACTGTATAATTCCAAGCATTTCCTGAAATGACCATTCAAGAGATTTTTAAATGGAAATGACTAAGTTTGAAGCTGTCTGTCTGTCTGATCTTACCCCATATCGCTGCTGTATCCCTTCCAGAACTCTGACAACATGTGGTGTGCATTCCTGCTCGCCCTCTATCAGTGCAGTCTCAGGGCCACCATAGCGGTTCACATCCACCTCAGGGACAAATGCCCAGCGATACCTGCACATAGAACAGAAAATAACACCCAAACAAAATAACTTTTAACTAATAACTAATCACCTTATACAAAAACATATGTATGTTTTTAAGTTATTTGAACCTCTATTCTCTTTCACTCTTACATCTGAAAGACTGGTATCATTTCTGGGGGAAATGCCAGGGAGGTGTCGAGAAACTTGCAGGCTGACAGGTACATGCCCAACTCTGCCTGAGAGAAATTCACTGGTCCATTTCTTTCAATGGTTCCTCGCACCACTTTAGTTTGCCTAGGTGGTACACAAGAATTTAGGAAAAGACCAAAGTGTCAATGAAAAACAAATTTCTCAAAAAAGAATTAACTTACTTTGAGACGTCTTTGTCTGGCTGTAAAGCTTTCTCTAGACGTGCAAATATGCGTATCTGAAAAACAAGTTAAAGAGAAATACATATTAACACAATTAAACCAGACATTTACACAGTTTATTGGCCCAGTCTCTGAGGATGGGATCTTACCAGTTCGGTGACCATGATTGGCCAAAGAGATGTCAGGTGCTGGGATGAAATCCGCAACAGGAGAACCCGAAACATCAAGAACATCTGTGCTGAGACAGCGGGGCTGAGGTTCATGCGCAAAGCCTCAGTAAGACGTTCTGAAAGGGGTTAAAAGTGTTATAACCATCAAACAACAGTTAGTTTTAATCAGTTTATCTTCTGTTCATGTTTATTTATCAGTTTTTACTATAAAATACATAATAATTAGATAATGTAAATAAAAAGGTAAACAAATCTACATAAATATTCACTAACAGTACCTTGGATGAGGGGCAGATAGAGATGATACTGATCGAGTTCTCCACTGAACATAGCAAATGCCTGGCGCTTCAGCAGCATTGGTTTCTGGTCTACATTAGCAAACAGTTTCAGGGAGCCACTCTGCATGCCTACAGCACAAAGAAATAATGTTTGTAAAAGCAAATAACAAAAAAACATCCCAATACATCGCAATTTAAACTTGAAAGAATTACAGTTTACAGTGATATTTTGACTGTACTGGTTTAAAAACTATTTCTATTTCTATTTCTTGCCTGAAGTTCAGTTGTTTGAATCCTATTTCTCTTACTCTCTTTTGTGTGAACTGATTATTTTAAACATATCCCTTCACCAATATAGTAACAAATTAGCTTAGCTCATTTCCAAAAGGCTGTACTCACTCATGAGGTCTTTAAACATCGTCTTCTCATGAGTCAGCAGGTGGTCAATAATGGATTTCCAACTATAGAAAACACAGGGCAGTCAAGCAGCGGATATTAGACACAGAAATGTATACAATTAAATACACAGGAGAGCAAAATTTCATTTTCTTTTAAGTATACAGCAAAATAATATTGCACTGTATTCACTCTGTAAACCAGTTTGATTTTCAGTCAGGTTACTTAGTGGGGAAAAAAAACACATTAATTAAAACACATCTGTAGGATTAACCAGAACTCTCATTTCTGGTTAAAGTATTTTTTATAATAAAATATATTTTAAAGACATACTGTATGGTTTCTGACATGAAAAAAGAGAAAGAACCACATGAACTCAACCATGTTCCACATTAACTTGTTTGACAAATGAAAATTCTATCCTGTTATTTTATCTTCCTTCTCATACATTAAAGGTGAATACTGTATAAACGTTTCTTTGTATGTAATAATAATAATAATAATAATAATAATAATAAGGCCTTACAAATAAACTAACCTGGGTGCACAGGATGCATCCATGGTGAAGAAGAGGGGGTCCATGAAGAGCTCAAAGACCTCTTTCTTCCAGGCCCTTTTGGTGTAGGCGTACCCACTCAGACTGCTCAGCAGCTGAGCACCCGCTTCAAAACTGGGCATGTTGTAGGCACTACAGGGGAAAAAGTGATAGTTAGATAAGATCAAAGAGGTGAAACCTGAAAGGTAACTCGGACACATACAACAGTGACTACCTGTGGTTCTTCAGGTAGGGAAAAACATAGTACATGAGTCGAGAAATGAGAGGAACAGCTTTCTCCTTCTCATCACTGCGGTATACCATGTCCAAAAGTGGTGCCAAGACCTACAAAGTAAGAAAGTGTGTTAAATAATATACATACAAAGGTTCACTCACTCATTCAGTCAACGTAAATAAAATCTACCTCAGCTAGGAGTACCAGAGCTTGCACACTGTAAACTGAAGGAGCCGAAGAGGAAACCATGGTGCTAGCATGAGCCAGTGACTCTGACAGGAAATGAGCAGAGAAAGATCGTTATCAAGCTGTTAATAATTCTAGTATCTCTTTATGATAGCTTCCCTAAGTTGGACCTCGGGGCTGTGATTAACATGTGTAACAAAAAGGTTTGTTTTAGGGTTCAGAGAGAACAACAGACATGTTTCTTCTGAATTGAGCCCTAATGATACATTTTCTTTCAAAGTGAATTTTATCTTTCCCTCTTGCTGTTTAAATAAAACATCAAATTATTTGCTTGAGTTTTTCTTTAATTTGGTTACTGGGTTTCCATGGATACAAAGTCAGACCTCTAGTCTTAGGTTGCATTTGAAAAGAATACTAAACTCAAGCGTACTGTAGAAAGAGCAGTGTTTCCATGGCAACAGTAGTGATCTACAGGCACAACTTGTTCCACTTTGGCAGAAGAATATATTAAAAGGCCCCCTATTACGCAAAATGAAGTTTATGGTCACTTTTGTATATTTATATGACTCACTGGTGAATGTAGACACACGGGTATATTAGAAATGCAAACATTCCTACCCTGTGTTAATTTTCTGCATGGATGTGTGTAATTATTAGTTACCGTGATGATCACCATCCACATCTGCATCGTCAGGTTCGTCTGTTTCCTGGCACACCTGTGGCTGAACTTTGACCTCAAGGCTGCGGCTAAGCCAACTGGTTTGCTCCAGAGATGACCCCGCAATCCCACCTACTGCCTCAAGGATCCGCTGAGTCACCTCCTGCATGATAATTTCATCATTAATATCACTGCAGTACTTATTGAGAGCTAGAACTAGAACTAGAGCTTATTGACATCTGCATCCAGCAATTCAACATGCATCATACCTGTAAATCTCGAGAGTCCTTCTTATTGTCCAGGTTAGGAAGCCTATTGACAAAGTCATTCAGGATTCTGACAGACAGAAAATGTAACTAGATGTTATAAATTCCCAATGGAAATTAACAAATGTATACAAGGAAAAAATAACAGTAATACAGAAGTACTACTATTACTACTAAACGGAGTACGAAGTAAGTACTGAACATGTAAAAACTTACCCTAGCAGTAAGAAGTGCCCAGGTGGGGCCAAGTTGAGCTGAACAGACTCACGCAACAGACTGAGGAGAGGAGCGACATTTTCCTGCAGTGCCTGTGCTGAAATACTAACCACAGAAACAGGGATTATCATAAAACCAAACATTTGCAGGATGGTTGTAATAAACCCAATGCTAGGACCGTGTTTTACCTCTGTATATAGGCGTAGCTGAACTGTAACACGGGGATATCTACCAGCGTCAACTTCTGATGAGAGAAAAGTAGAAAATCTTACAAAAAACTAGTAAAATTAAACTTACAAATCTTTTGGAACAGCTTTGAACATCTGTTTGTGCATGTGTGTTGGTGTACCTCTCCTTTGACCTGATGTGGTTTTTTCACCACCTCTTTGACCAACTGCAGGATGGTATCTGTATGCAAGGTGTTCAGTGATTTCACCAGATCCACAATGGTTAGACGAGGCTCGCTGGCTACAGGTAAAACCTAAGAAAGATGAGAGTATATGTCAACAACTATTCTAATGCCAAGCAGTGACTATGATGTAACTGTACCCTTTCATTGCAGTTCTTACTTTGTTTTTATGTTTCCTTTTACTCTTCCTGTTGCTCCAAACTGATCCCAGTGAAGCCATGAGCTGAACACCATACTGCCTAGTAAGAGGTACTAGAAACTCCAGTATTCGTTGACGTAGAATCTACACATACGCACACCATGAAATAAACAATTGACCATAATAAAAAAGCACATAGCTAAATATGAGAAAATATGTGCAACACCAACAAACACACACAGAATAATCAATACACATTCAGACACTGCAGACATCAGTGTTGGTACAGATGACATGTATTTTTGTAACACATACCTTTGTGCTTTTAAAATACACAGAGGTAGAAGAATGTCTGCTGCTCTGGACAGAGTCAGATGCCCGTCTCTGAAATTCTTCCCTCGTGACCACACCCCACAACAATGCCATACTACTGAGCATGTGCGGTAGTGCATCAAGTACTGCACCGCGTGCATTACGGACATCCAGAGGATCGCAGGCAACTAGAGACTGTCAGAGAAAGAGAGAAGAAAATGAGTATTAATTCTATCATGGAGATGATCATTGTATTGTCATGGATTGTGTGTGTATGTGTGCTCATTCCTAACCCTCTTGTTTTCCAGTAGACAATAGTGTGTAATGGTAGTCAGGCCTTCTAGCAGAGTCAGAGGGTAGTCTGGCGCGATGTTCTCCCTCCTACCACTCAGGCTAATCACACAACAATCATAAAACATATATCTCAATCAACACATAACAGTGTCCTCACAGAAAACTTGACACCACCTGTTTAAATGTTAAAATATCAAAGCAGGTAGGATACTAGACAATGTGTACATTGCACAGCTGTAAAAATAAGTGTCACAAGCTTCTGTAAGTGAAACATGTGTTTTTAGTAGTGTTCAGTATACCTCAGATTCGTTTTTCCACCATCATGCTCGTAAAGTTTCACCAGCTCATCTAAGTTCCTGCAGATCTGACTGATGACTGGAGTCACAATGATGCCTAATGAGCGTCCCAAGTATGGCAGAGAGGAGCTCAGCAGTGACACCCAGTGTGGGTGCATGGCATAGCCATACTGTGGCTGCAGAGCCCTGGCTGCAGCAGAAACAAACATTCCTTGGGCTGTGATGGGATGGCTTTGGACATACTGGGCTGCCTTTATGGACTGCTGGAAAAGTACTGCTGTTTGCCATTCACGAGCGAGGGGGGAGCTGGCAGTGGGGGATTCACGAGGCTCCCCAGGCTGGCCAGATGCTCCACCTGACCCATTTGAAGAGACAACTCCACGAGGCCACACATGGTACTCCAGGGCTATGAGAGCCTGAAGGAGTTTAAGTAACTCCATTTGTAAAGGGTACTGTTCCTGCCCCCCTCCTGTTCCAAGGTTCACCAGGCTCTCCTCTGAAAGGCCACCCTGTTCGTCAAGTAACTCCACATTTCTGGGGGTTCCCTTGTCTGCTCCCCTCTGGCTGACATACATGGATGCAGAAAGTGTAAGCAGAGCATATTGCTGCACTTTACATCCTGAGAGGAGTTTGCGAATTGGCTCCAGACTGGCCCCGTTGCCCTCCTGTCCCTGTGCCACGCAGCCAAGCTGGTTCACCATCCGGGTCAGCACCACCACACTCTTCACCTGAACCTCCCTGTTCCCCTGCAGGTCTAGCGGGCCCAGGCTGAGGTAGGAAGGGTAATGAGAGCGCAGAAATCGCAGGCACAAGGAAATCAGCAATTCAATGAGCAAGGATGGAGGCGTAGAGGGGGAAGAGGACGGGGAAAGCAGGCAACCGTAGAAGCCTTTGCCATCCTGAGCCTGTTGGTGGCGCTGCAAAAGGTTAGACACCAGGTTTAAATGTGCAGCCGAGCTTGTGTCCAGAGAGGTGGAGGAGAGAGCATCTACCAGAGGACACTCAGCACTGCTCCTAAGCAGGCTGTCTAGGAGTTCCAAGCCTTGTAGCAGATGACGCCAACCACCCGACACTGGATACAACAAAACATGTCTGAACAGAGAGTCGATGGCCTCTCTCTTCTCGCGCTCCTGTTTCAACAGGCGAGACCTAGCCATGGCCTCAAGCTCTAAATCCTCCTCGTCCTCACTTGACAATGAATCGGATGCCTGCGTGTGTTCGGACTCTGCCCTCCGCAGGCCGTTAACCATGGCTCCTTCCTCAGTGCTCCGGTACGGGATGGACCCAGAGCTGGAGTTCTCTGTGGATACCTGGGGACCACTGGTGTCAGCTGACTCAGTATGTTCACTCTCTTCCTCATCCGCCACTCTATCCTCCTCCTCCTCTTCAGTCTCTTCACTCTCAGTCCTTGACACCACTAAACTGTCTGGTGGTTTGGCCAGCTCTGGATCAGTGTCTAACTCTGCCCACAGGGATTCCCGGTCCACAATATTAATTACATTTAAGGTGGTGACCTCAGTCACCATGGAAAATGCAGATGTATCAGATGTTTTGGTTGAGCTTCGACTTCTGTTGCTTAGAACCTTCAGGTTACCTTAAAAACAAAGACTATGTCAGGTTGATAAAACACACCCAACAAAGCATACATCCAAACCAAAGTTAATTATACCAAAGCAAACACAGACCAAACATACTGACAAAGGCACTTACCAGCAGTGAGATTTTGTTTGATGCTCTGAATGGAGCAACGCTGAGTGGAGGGATGAAGCAGTAACAACAGAATAGGTTCCAGGATTTGAATCACGTCATTGAGGGACAGAGCCCTGACAAGCCAGCATCGAGCTGCTGCACTTATTGAGCCATCAGTACAGCTCAGACTGTCCACAACAACACACAGAGAGCTGAGGGAGACACACAATTCAAAGTCAGATTAAATAAATACAGAAAAACAGACTACTACTACATAACCTTAAATCATAAGCTGTCTTTTACATTTCTGTTTTGACAACCTGTGAATGATTGTTTAACATCTGAGAATGGGTTTGTCAGCTTCAGTTTAATATATATTTTTAAATGGGTACATCTCAGCATATAAGTAACTTAATGATAGCAAATTAGCATAATTACTTTTAAAATGCAAAATTTAACAAACTGTAACACAGCAAACATGTTTGCAGGAAAGCACATTAATGTGACTCATTTAAAGTCATATTGACACACTTGATGACTTTGTCTCTGTGCACCTCTGACATAAATGTGTTGTTTAACTCGTATGTTATTCTAACAACATTCTGCTTCCAGTATGTACTAACCGGTCAAAGGAGCGATTGAGAGACATGGTCCTGTTGGTTTGGATCTCCCGGGTCAGGTGCCATAGCACTGTGAAGCGGTGTTGAGCTTCTAGCCTAACAGCCTAGGGCCAGACAAACACATGAGAAACTTTTCGCTTACTTCATCAACTTGCCACATTTCTTAGCAGGTCTGCTTCTGTGTCCTATTTAAACTGATCTAAAGGATAGTGGAAAAAATAAAACTGTGTGAATAAAACGTGGTTCAGCTGTGTGCCAGCATACACACCTTGTCTTTGTGCAGCAGTGCCTGGCAGATAATGTCTTCACAGATGGACACTGATGGAGCCAAACAATGAAGCCTGTAAAAGAGTTCCACACAGGAAATGTGCTGCTCTCTCCTCTCCATGTCCAGCTGGTTCCAAAGTACCTGGGACACCCTCTGGGTCACATCACAGAATTGTAAAAATCATAAAATGCAATAATTACAGCAAAGCTAACATATTTTTTTCTTTAATAATCTAACCTGATAGAAATCTGTGCCCTCCTCAATAGCACGAAGCAAGGTAGGGTAGATGGGAGGCACAGTGACCATCTGCAGCCGTCCACTCAGCGGGTTAGAGTCAGATGTCTGGTAGCGTCTGTGCTTGTCCTGAATGACCAGTGCTAAGGACTGGGAGTGGTTGATGAGCTCTAAAAGGGAGGCCACTGCTGTGTGTTGGATGTTATAGTCTCTGGACAAGCAGCACAGCGTCATCAGGGACCTCAGCCACAGAGGGAGGCCGTCCACTTCACTGCCTAAGGAAAACAATAAGATTTGAATAACTGCTTTGTTGGTTAAAGCATGTAGCTGAGAGTAGTATGAACTCTGTCCAGTGTGCTGACCTGCATGGCCAAACATGTCTGTGTGAATAGCCAGAGTCTCCTCTTCACTTAGGTAGATAGGGAAAGTGGTGCACTCGAGCAACAGGTGACAGGTGGCGGTGAAGGCCTGTCGACAGGCCTCAGAGATCTCTGCCTTGCCACGTGGCATGTAGCCTGCTGCCCAGTTGAGGCAACCTACATGCCCATGAGCCTTTGTTTTTTTGGTGGGGGATGCTGGGAGCTGGGTGTCAGACATAGGACGGGCTTTAAGTTTGTTTGGGGTGAACAGTTCAGTCAGTTTGTCTTTAATTTCACGACCCCCCAGATTTGCCAGCAAAGTCTTCTGATCCACAGAAGTGACCGTTAAATCAGGCTGGGGTCTTTCCTCTGGTTCTCCGACATCCTCCACCTGTACCAGCAGGTATCTGAAACATGGCAGGAGAGGAAATATTAAGAAATTACAATTAATGAAAGTGTGATTTGAAGAAGTTAATTTAGAATACAATCAATCTGACAATAACTCAATATTTTACCTTGTGCTTATGAAGGCCAGGATATCCTGTAGACACTGGGTCATAGTGTCTATGCTGCCCCCCCTCCTCCACACTCTCTCGCCTTCTTTGCAGATTCCATTTTCCTCAGCTCCCATCCCTGGTGGGAGATGCTGCTCTGAGGGTGAGGCACTGATCCCCAATCCGCTGTCTTCAGATCTGAGTGCTGGATAAACACCATTTGCGGGCTCTGCCTCATCTCCTCCATTACTGTTCAGCTCCTCATTTCGATCACAAACAAAAATCTGATCAATGCCGCCATCTTTCTCTCCCTCCTTTTCGAGATCCTACACAAAGTATAATTTTTATGATGAGCCACAGTCAAACTTACGAACTGTGTTTGAAGAAACAACAGAATATACAGTAAAATTCCTAACCTGAGACTTTTTGCCTTCCTCCTCTAAAGCCTGTGTTTCCATCTCCTCTGTTTGTGCTCCTGCCTCAATGTCCATATAACCCACAGGCATTTGGATCTTACTCAGGACTTTGAAGCAGGCACGCAGGCCCTGTGTGACATCCTCAAGACTAACAGAGTCCACGTGGCTGCGCAGGGTCCGCAGCATGATTCCCAGCATCTCAGGGAGGAACTGAGATGGGATGTCAGCATGGAGCTCCTGTGGATAAAAATAAACATGTAGAAGACATTGTATATAGTACAGTTTCTTCAGGTGTGTGTCAGACATTAGTCATTTTGTAGAATAATTGTCTAGAATAATTTATTTGCTTAAACTAAATGTACTTAACTGTACCATCATTACATGCAAGGTCAGGAGCAATTTAAGATTCAGTGTCACGCCTAAGGACACTTAAAAAAAAACAAAAAAACACCCCTCTGCCACATCCCTCAATCTTCACTGCAATGTCTAATCACAAAGAAACTACAGATGTATTAGTTGTTTACCAGAGGAAGAACATCAAGCAGGAAAATGATGAGATCGGACATCTCCGTGACAGAGGGAGCAGGATGACTGCGGTCCTGCTGAGGAGGTGTTGGTGGATCGTTCTTGTCACTATAGAGAAAGACAGACAGTAAAATTATCTTGTTGTAGCTTGTAACTTTAAAGCTTCTGGCATTCTTTACTGTTACTGATGCAATGTGCTCTTCTATACGGAATGAATGCTTAACTTTAATTACAATCTTTTTCGGAGAGTGAGCGCCTGACAGGTTTACGTTTAACAGTTAAACATTTTCCCACTTTTTATACTCAAGGATTCTGTCATCCACACCTGAGAGAAGAGCAGAAGCGCCGAGTCATGTACTCCCACAGATATTCACTGTTCATGGAGCTCACAAGCATATTCACCGTCTTGATGATCTCTGATGCGTTCTTATTCTCTTTTATCTTGCTGTATAAGAAAATGTAACAATAAGACCATCTGTATTAATGTTACTGGTTGCAGTTTTGTCACATGTCAAATATGAATTCAATAGTGAATGTCTGTCCATCTGTATTATCATCCTTCACTGTCACCTGGCGAGCTGGTTGCCTGAGAGCCCCGAGTTAGTGATGGTTTCCTCCCCCAGCATCAATCGACAGTAGCTGTGGAAGGCTCGAACCACCTCCAACAACACACTGCTCAAGACAGCTGGACCTGAGCAGAAACATCATCATCAGTCATTACCACAGTTAAACCCGGCTTAGAAGAGAGAGCGGTGGATTATGTAAATATGACGTGCTCGTGTGCTGTACTGCTCAGTGCTCCCTACCTATTTCTGGTTTATCCAGGAGACTGATGATGATGCGAAAGGGCCTGAGGTATCCAATCACGTTCTCTGGATTACTTTCCACATCCTTCTGTTTGAGGATGTTAATCAGAGCCTGAAGTGAGAGAAACAAATAAGAGAGTGAATAAGAGCGAGACGAACATGTCCTAGTACACAGTTCAAACAGAAGCAACCAAAAATCTCCAAATGAATAGCTTCTTTATGATTTGTTACATCTAGCATAGTTTAGTTAGCTATTTTGGAAAATAAGCTTATTGGGACTTTTGAGGTTTTTGAGATTTATGTGTGTTATGTCTGCATTGTGCAGCTATTTCTTGGCCAGACAGTACATTTCTGAAGTCTCCGCTGCCTGCCTGGAACCTCACAGTCATAACTCATATAAACTAAGAGTGTGTTATTTTCAGAATAAGAAGTTCAAATAAATGACATATCACATTTTAATTAGTTTAGAGTTTCAGAGATGCTTGTAGATGGGTTTCATTACTTTAAGACAGAGCCAAGCTTTCCTGTTCCTAAAACTAAGTAAAGCTAAGGAGAAATTGCCTCACCTAACGCTCAGAAAGAAAACAAATATGAATATGTCTCAAAATGTATGTTGTGTGTCTGACACAGAAGACAGTCACCTGTACGAGGAAATCTCTCGAGTACGTGTTGAAGTAGAAAGCCATATGTTCCTCTATGGTGGTAGAAAGAGTGGGGTGTGGTGCCACCATTTCTCCTTTTATGTTTGTGCCTGAAATGACACACATACGAAGACAAGCATTAGCACGTAAACTGACAGAACCAGTAACAGACCAAACTCTGTGGTGTGTTTTAATGATTAGCACCTAAGAGCCAGGCGTAGAGGCGTCTGTTAAGGGACATGTCTCTGCGAAGTAGTGTAAGTGAAGCTGCAGAGACCACTTTAGTGATGTCTTCGACACTCATAGCAATACAAGCCTCTGACAGGTCCTAAACCAACATCACACAGAGTGAGGAACAGGGAAGAAAAGCAGCGTTTGATGGACAACAGGAGAGATGGAAGATTGCTTTTAAAACCAATATACAATATTTTCATTAGTGTACACCATATATTCTATAAAGTGATCCAACAAAAACATGGTTACTTTTGACTACTGATAACAGCAATGAAAGCCAATTCAGTATAACCTACAGTAACATAATATAATTTCATGGATGTATTATATAGAAGCCGGCTGACTTCCTGTTGGCTCCCTGCACACATGAATGCTATAAAATAAAACAATCATATGACTCTGATCCACTGAATGGATAATGGATTCTGACCAAAAAAATTTATTTCACATGGTTAGTGGTGCTCTTTTTTCTGACAATTGTGTATGGGCAAATGCTTTTGGACCCAGAGTTGGGTAATTCCTGTTGTTTTTTCCCCCCACTGAATCTAATATTTGTCGTGTTGTCCATCATTTCTATTGATCAAGATAAAATTTAACTCACCCAATTAATTGTTTGGCAGAAATTCCAGTTTTAACCTGATAATCTCAATTTAACTATCTGGAAGAAAAAACGAAGCAGTTTGTGTGTTTGCACCCACCAGGCATGAGGCAAAAGGGAAAAAGTAGAGCAGGATTTCAAGCATGTTCCTCTGCACCAGGACATTTGAATCTTGGAGGCAAAGACACACTGACTTCACCTGGAGATGACAGAAGCAAAGAATGATAACAAAATGGTGATAGAGCAGAACACGGGACTAAACTGGAAAAAAATCTTATTAGAAAACATCTGACACTCACCACTAGGCGATGGTCATAGCCTAGCATGTGCATTTGCTGGCGAAGGGACACCATGCGGTCAAAGTGAGTCACGATAAAGACAGAGGCAGGCAGTCGCACCATGGGGCTGACCAGCATGCTGCCCCACAGAGCACCATAGAAGACCTGCTGACCCACCAGCAGTGACAACTTTACCAGCAAAGCATCAGTCCTGGACAAAGAGAGAGAGAGAGGGGGGGGACAAAATGGAGAGAGCGTAATGTCACACTAAATAAATCCAATGATAAATTCATACATCTGAGTAGCAGATTGGCTACTCAGAAGTAGCTACACTACTATACTAAAAGTATAGTTTCCAGAGTTTGAAAAATTCTCTGACAAGCTTCCACTGTGCAGAGCTTGAGAAGATGAAAAGAAGGCTGAAGGTGTGCTGTACTGCAGTTGCTGCCAAAGAGGCTTCTACACAGTACTGAAATAATAGCCAATAAATACTTTTGTACATGAGAGATTTGCAAAAATATATAATCATCTTTTCACTTTGCCATTATGGGTTACTGAGTGTAGAATGATGGGCAAAAACAATTACCATCTAACATTAAATCAACAACACAAAAAGCGAAGCCACTGAATGTTCTTCAACTGCCTTCACTTCTGTTCACTCCCAAGGACACCACACCAGCTGAATGACCAAACATCTCATTCTCAATAAAAGTAATTACTCTACAGATGATCATCCTGTGCAATAGTGTGGATAACTAATTTGTCTTTAATCATTCAACAATGGAGCTCTATGACACAGGGGAATATACTTTGGGTGTTTGTCTGACAGTGTTCTGCCTTACATTTAAAAATAAAGTCTTTGAAATGATTTCTTTTTTTCTCTTGACAAAATCCGTGCGTGCAGTTTACCTGTCGTAAACCTCCAGTCCCTCCTCGAGGCCAGGCAGGAGTCCTGTTATGAAGGCCTGAAGACTGGGAAGCAAAGCCCTCTGCAGCGGCAGGTAGTAACGCTCGTACAGCGCCAGCAGCACTGGCTTCACTGCCATGGCTGCATGGCTCAACAGCGGAAACAATCCAGAGCTAAAAACCAGACATACACACACATCAGATCATAAACAACACACTCATAATCAGGCCAGTGTTCTGCTTGAAGCTATGACAGATGTAGGCCGGTTGCTCTACCTGTAAATGAACAGATCCTTGGCCAGCCATTTCGTTCCTATGATTTTGAAAATGACCTCATATGTCTCCAGAGCTTTGAGGTGTACTCCGCTGGGCAGGGCCGGGTGTAGACACTGAGCGAGACGTTTCCCTATGATCAGCCTCTTGGGCAGAAGTGAGTATTTAAGGTTGCTCTGCAGGGCCTGACAGAAAATAAGGAAGTTAATACAGTGAGTGAGAATCTGGCAAAACTATACAACAGATGAACCCAAACAGAAACACTGGAAGAAACTAATTTTGTATAAACTGCTGTACTACAATTTCATATTTATCAGATTCACTTTTTTCTCCCTGACATTCTCTATGCACCTTAAGGGGGAACTTTTTTTTGTTCATGAACACACACAGACACTCCAAAGTAAACATCTGCACTGGAAGTCAAAAGAAAAGTGACACATTCACTGGCCTTGAGCAATATGGTTATGGTTATGATACAGAAAGTATCTCAATGAGAGGAACCTCCTTATATCTACAGAGAACTGAAATATTCATAGCTGCTGAGAAACACCTGCAAAGTACCAACACCATAAAAGAAGAGCTAAAATCAGATTAAATGCTACATTCACAGGGAACATGTAATGAGACGTTCATTAGCAGCTACAGTGTTTATATGGCATCTTGTCCTCTCTGTGCATCATACTGTACCTTGTTGAGCTTTCCCAGGGAAGAAATAAGATCTGCCCACTCACTCGAAGACTCAAAGTTTCGCAGCGCTTTCTCAATGACTGCCGCGTAGTTACGGTAGCGGTAGTCATTCTGCAGCTCCAGCTCCTCAGGATCCATGATATATCAGTCTGATCCCTGCATGTTCAGCACACTGTGTCTAAAAAAAAGAGGGGAGACGAAGAAGTTTTGAGACGAAAAGACAGGAAGTTCATCAAGCTCTCAAAAGGAACCAGTCTCTGTCTGCAACCTGCTGGATATGCCTCTGCCTCTGAGGTTTGTTCATCGCAAATAAAATTAGCCAATTAGCTCTGTTCCCTGACATACACAGGCTCTGAGGTAAAGGAGACAAATGTCCTCATTCATGTCTGATCAGTGTTTGTCTGACTGACCTGTCTCTCAGTCAGGAGGGAGAAGTCCTAACACAAACTGTGTGGCTCTGTAAGCACTTCCAGACAAAAACAAGTTCTGTACTGGGCACAGACACACAGAGAAATACAGTTTGCATACATCTTATGTAAACAATGTCAACACTGACAATACTAGAAAAAAAGAGCAACACTGACAATATGATCACCATGTAAACGTGTTATGGCAAAGACAGCAGCACACAGTGGCATATTTACACATCTGGAAGACAAACAGTAACATTATCATTCGTTTGGAGTAACTGTATAAAGTCCAGGATTCACTCTTCTTGTAGGTAGGCTTTGGTGGTTTTGTAAGAACTTTTCTGCTTAAAAAAAATATGCACATGACAGTGATGTGAAGAGTTGTGAACGTGAACCAAACAGTAAAGTTGGGGACCAGAGGAACCCTGGTTTCATACACATGGCAAATGCAGTGATGTGTGTTCATGCACTGTATTTGAATGGAGCTAAGCAGAGTTGGGCGGGGGAGCAGGAAGGCTGGATTAGAGGAGGACAAACATCTGGACTCCCAGCTCAGAGGGGTTTTACCATCGTGGGCAAGCCAAACAACACGTGCCGAGGATGGTGATAGTGCATTAATGCTGAAAAGCACAAGTGACTGACAGAAATATTTACTGGACAGGGTCTCAAGTTCTTTGTACTTCGGTGGATCTGAAAAATAATCCTGGAAAATGTAATGACTGATCAGTGCTTTGGGTCATTTACAAAACACAATGAACCAACAGTAGATGGTTAAAGCTTTGAAAATAAGAGCATTTGCTTGTTTATTTGTAAGACAAAAAGTTTAGGCTCTGATGGGCATTCTTCTTCTTCTTCTTTTTTTTTTTACAGACTAAACAATCACTCAGTACATCTGAGGACAATCATTAGGTTAATTGTGACCAAAAATAACTGGTAATTGATGCACCATGTTGCCTAAAGCTCCTAAAGCTGATATTCATACATACACACACATACAACAATAATAAAGTCGAAAGCTAACCCAGTTCTAGACCCATGGGAATGAGAGGGATTTGTTTCTTGCTGGGAAAAAAATACTCATAGGCAGTGAGTGAGAACACTGAGGACATAACTATTAAAATGAGAGGACAATTAAACTCTAAAGTGCTAAAGCGTGATGGACAGAGCCATGTCTCTTCTAACTTGACTGACTGGTTATTGCACACTGTGGGGGTGTACCCCACCTCTCACCTGATGACTGCTGGGACAGACTCCAGCACCCCCAGCGACCCTTATGAGGACAAGCGGTTAGGAAAATGGATGGACAGATGGATTCTCAAACTCCCTCCATGAACCACCATGGAGCAGCATCTTATGGTACTCATTAGTCAGGGCCAACATGCAGCCTACCCAAACCTGATAACAGATCAGTCAGTATTGGTATAATGTATTGGATTTTATAAAGGTCTCCTACGATTGATTATTAATTAAGCAAGACATTTTACAGTTAACTAAAATTGTCAGTGTGATGTAATGCAACAGTTCTTCTAAATTACTTATTCCTTATTGGCTGACATATACACATATATGTTGCTTGTTGAGAAAAACTAAATACTTTTGCGTCACTGCTGCCATATTTGATTAGTAAAATAAATCAACAATAATTCAAATATTTGTGTCACTATCTGGTTTGTTTAAAGAGATCTGTTTTCTTTGCTTACACGTACCCATATTTGGAGTATTTTAATGTTTCGGTAGTGTCACTTTAAAAAAAATGAGTGTAGATATAATCAAGTTAGTTCACTAAACAAACTAACTGGGCATAAAACACTTCTTACCAATACAAGTCACATGCAGGACTTGTGACCTCAACATTGTAAAATTCTGGCTGATACACTTTGCAATGTGTGTCTACCCACTGTTACAGACTTACTAATATATTAATTTCATAGGTTAATTAAGAAAAAGGTCATAGATTAATCTGTCTTAATAGCAAATATTCCTTGATGACGTGATACTTTCTTTACACAAATCTCATTCAAATGTTTCTACTTGGACGTCTTTCTGCAAACCATGCGTTTGCAAAGATCAAGCAAATGTGGGTTGTAAAACAGCTTAATATCAAGTGACACGTCGATAATCAAATTGTGAAGGCCAGGCAGAACTCAGTGCACATTCTCACTTCCTCACCCTATGTCTCAGCAGAACAGCAAGTGCGATAAAAACCATGCATTCCTGCGAGCTGCTGCTGGGCAGAGGAGTGTGTGCTTTCAGGGTGGACACACAGCAAGCCCCGCTCACGGACTGTGTCACCTGACTGACACCACCACTACCACAGGCTTAATGTGACTGTGTTTGGCCGTGGGATAACAGATAAGAAGACAGTGCTTACACCACACACAGTTGCCAGATAATAGCTGGCTGCAGCAGGTTTTGGCCTGTGCTGTAGCATCAGTGGAGCCTGCTTCTGATGAATATTATGTAACTGCACGAGCGCAGACCACAGGCCGGGTGATCTTATCAGTGGTTAAAACACAGCAAAAAAAAAAAAAAAAGCTTAAAGATTATCACTTCGCTTAGAGGAATATGCTTGCGAAACCGTGCTAGATCATTCACACTTTCGCAATACTACAGCTGAATTATGGGATATTAGAAGTTGATAGCTAGCTAACAAAAAAACAAAAAAAAAAACAACTAACTTCACACATGTTTAAATGTTTCATTTTTACAGTGTCAGAGGAAATTAAAGAGTCAAACGAGCACACACGTAACAAAGCAGGCTGCGTTGTCGTTAACGAGATTAGCTAGCTATCAGGTGCATCAATGACTCACCAGAGAAATAAGACCAGGACGAACCGGAACCGAATCGTTTCAAAGCCACAGCCCGGTCCTCATGGTGCATGTTCCGCCTTAACGCGGACCCAAAAGAAGACGCAGCAAACCTGTTCGTATGTGTGCGAGGGAGAGTCTCCAAACATCCCCGGAGCATCGGGGTGACAGTCGCAGCGGGGCGGGATCCTCAAACTCAGCTGATTCGGAGCCGGGCGCGTTCACTTCCTCGGTGAGGAGGGGTCGGGCGGAGACGTGTTAAAGTGCAAACAGAGCCTTTGTCTTCGTGGTGCCGTTTGAAAAGTATTTACACAAAACACTCTTGCTCGGTTTCACCCGAAGCCAAAAAAGAAACCAGTTTCTGTTTCCACATCTTCAACGTGGGAATATAATTACTGCGCACTCACTGCCCTCCGGTTTTGGTACAGTCCAGGATGTGCCGTGTTTACAAAGCTCTCACCTCACTGACAGATGCTCGGGGAGGTATAACATCATATTTACTGGAGAGAAAGATATTAGCCTTTCTGCTTTCTGCCATAAAATATGATTACTCAAAGTTCTCAGTTTTTCAAGTCTGTCTCAAAACAATAGTCAGCTGCACGTATGGCATGCTTTTTATGACCTGGCACAGCTTTACTTAATGCAGGCCTTTATTAAGAGATGTTTCCAAGAGCCTGGGTGACAAAATCCACCGTCTAATTATATATTTTATTTAAATATAAAAAAAAGTGCCTTCCAAATTAGTCACAAAATTGTCGCTCTTTTTGTTAGTTTCCTTCCACTGCAATTCAACAAATCACTGTAAAAACTGTACAAATTCTGTTTATTTATATAGCGTCAAATCACAGCACAGTGCAAAGTTAAAGACCTTATAGAATATATATAAAATATAAGTATGTACAGAACTATGTTGAAAATTCAACAACCCCACTTTAGCAAGCAGTAGGTGACAGTAGAGAAAAAAAAACTCTCTTTAACAGAAGAAACTTCCAGCAGATCCAGACTCAGGGTGTGCAGCCATCTACCTTGACTGGTTGGAGTGAGGAAAGACGAGAGAGAAAATAACAGCAGGCAACTAAAGAATAGCACCAGACAAAACACTGGGCAGGATGGTTGGGCCAGTAACTGCACACTGGAAGGATTCAGCTCGGAGGCCAGGGATACCTGCAGAACGTACACAGAGAGAGAGGGAGACAGAGAGGATGAAGCACAACTACAACTACAGCAGAAAGAAGACACAAATTTACACAAAAACTAATATGGATGTAAAACATCTTTGAGCAGTCTAGTCAGAATGAGGTCTAAGAGATATGCCTCACAAAGAAGACATTTTATACTTTGATTAAAAGCTTTTCATTTGAATTTTGAGACATTCAGAGACAACAACTGCATGTCTTGGGGCTTCCTCTACCAAACCCTAACAAGTTCAGTTAGGAATCATGTTTTTTCATGATTTCCCATTAGCTTCCCTCATCAAGACACCACCTTGTGGAGAAATTGGGTTATAGCACTACACTGGAAGTTCTAAATAAGTTTATCTAATAATACAGCTTTTGTAACAGACATTCTGTTTCTAATTCTGATGATATCTATGATTTAGGTAAATATAAGTTAAATTATTTTTCCAAGACAGAATATTACAACATCTTTAAAGCCATTATTTTTTTCTGTACCCATAAACGACCCCTCCAGACTGCCATTCGCCCAACCATCATCCTAACTCCTTTTCCTATGAAGAGATGTGGGGGTGCTGGAACAACCTGAACTGTTATTGAGCAGGAAGCAGGGTGCACTCCAGACAGGTTGGCAGAATATCACAGGACCCTCCAGATCTAGGCAGATTTTTTTATGTTGTTGTAGAAGTCCACAATAGCCAGCAAATACAAGTTTATGTCTGTAGATGGAGCTCCTGCATCTGCAAACATTTTGAACCTGTTTGTCCTGTAACTGCCAAAACTCAGATAATGCGGCTAGTAACAGTGCTTTGCAGTTTACCATTGAGCATAGAGCAATATCAGATCAAACTAAATAAAGGACAATCTTACAGAATGAGATGAGCAGATGATATCTGGTGTAGTCAATGAGAAAATGTGAAAAAAAACAAAAATAAGGTGTGCACTCCAGTAATGCATGCAAGTATTTTATATTTTACAGAAAACATGTTCTAATTGTGTATATGATTTAAGAAAATAAGAGTTTCAAAAATGATTTTGACAGGGTATATAGCAAAATGGTTCAAGTTGCAACAGCTCTGCATATACTTTGACACAGTAAAAACATTTGTTTTATAGCAAAAAACAATTTCAGAAACATTAAGCTGGGCCAAATAATGGTCTCGATGAGTCTAGGGGAAACTGCACGATTTCTAACTCATAGTAGTGTTTGTACAGTGTTTGTGTTTCTACAAATATTTGTCACACTTCTCTTGTAACAGTTCATTCAATACGTTGTTACAGTGAGTCAGGATAAAAGTCAGATGGAGTCACTTTACACTGCCACCTTGTCTTCCTCTTCTGAATGTTCTGTGAAAGGACAGGTAAAGTGGTTAATAGTAAACTGCATTTGTGACTTGAGTTTGCCCTCAAAGTTATTTTAACTTTTTAAAGTTTTTTCTCCACAATATTTGAGCACTGTGCAAAACAGAAAAAAAAAGTTACACTCACCCAGTCTTATAGATAATTAATTTAATTTCCTCAAACTATTCAGGGTGTACGGTGACATATTAATAGACCAGGTAATTCAACTTCATGCATTCAATCTTCACTCCCTAAAAAGAGAGAATCTTTTTATAGCGTCAGTGACATGATAGAGTATTTACAGACGGAAAGAAGGCCCATTTCTAAAAATAGAAATGCTTTATATAGGTGAGTGAGAAAACCCTGTCTCGAAAAGTATTTGCCCACTGTTCTAAACTAGGGAAGTGATAAACCTGTGAGGGGTAAACCCATGTAGGGCTAGACAGAATTTATCTATCCCTGACAACAAAATTACTTATGTAATTTTTTAAAATAAAAAACAATTTTAGTAAAACATTTGGAATTATTTTTATTTTCTGCAACAGTTATGGATATGGTCTGTTGACTGACATAATTATAGAACACAGAAAAGAAAAACTTTGAAAACCCCCGCACATATCAAATAGAAGTGACATTTTATTGGCTAAATATACAAACACATAACAAGGAATTTGCTTCCAGTCATTGGTAGCTCTCAAGGACAGTGCAGAATATGTTCTACAGTAATAAAGATACAGGCAATAAAACAACAACAATGACAGACAATATAGGAATGACGAATGATGAAGAAAACAAAATGCAAGGTACAAGTGTGTGTGGAAGCCCCAGTATTATTCTTTGTGTACCTAAGATGCATTGAGTATGCAAGTACATGTACATGTAGATCCACAAGTACAATATGAGGATCAGCAATGTATCAATAGTACGTTGACAGCTGTTAATGAGTGCAACGGCCTTTGGAAAGAACCTTTCTGGTCTCTAGCAGTGTTGGCATACAGAGCTCTGTAGCACCTGGCAGAGAGGAGAAGTTAGGAGAAGTTGGAAGAGGTTGTGTCCAAGCTGACAGGGGTCTGTGGTTATTTTCCCTGCCAATTTCTGGCTCTTACGGTGTACGAAGCGTCTTTTGAAATTCTGAAATCATCTGTTGTCTCCACAATCAGAGCAATCTTGCAGGTGCAGCACAATGGAATTTTGGCAAGAGGTAGTACTGTCTGTAGTAGTAGTACTGTATATGTCACTTATATACTGTAACGAATCTATAATTATATAACAATTCCCTGTGAGACCTGTTAGCCAGGTTTACCAAGGTTAGTGTTTGCCAAGTCTACTGTAACTGAGTGATAGCCTGATTATGATTATGTGCTATGTGATGCAAAGTGGGAGCTGTGGTCATGTGAGGGTACTGTATACATGAATGATGTATAAGAGGACACTAGTGTTTCTAGCTGGGCAAGAGGGAGGGGTAAACAGTGCATTTATTGTCATCATTATTGATTGCTGATTCTGTCTACCTTTAAGTCATTGTTTAATTGTGGAAAAAGCACTGGCTGTGTGACATAAACTGCTATAATTCTGGTATCGTGTGCATATTTATGTCATCTATAAACTTAGGTTATAAAAAAAAGTTCTGTGCCATTTTGCCTGTAGGTAGCTCTACAGCAACATGTTAAATTTAAACAGCTACAATATCATTGTGGTCATTAATCTACTGTACTTCACTTCAACTCTGACACACCAAAATGTAGGTATTTTCCACAAAATAGCACAACTTACAATACTTTACTAACATTTCTTAAACTGAAATTTAGGATTGCACAGCTTTTGGAGCAGTACACATCCTGAATTAAATGAGGAAAAACCTAGTTAAATCACACTGAATGCACAATTAGTGCATATGTACAATGTTGGAGAACTGTGACGTGACAGGAAGAGCTCCGCAATTATTAAGTCACATTTCTTCATAGGAGAAAGACATTTTCAGAATTAAAATTGATGATAAAGTTTAAAAAAACTGTCTAGTTTGGTAGCATATGGATAAAGACTGTGAATTAATAAAATGTAAATCTGATGACATCACATTATTATTATTAATATTTTAGGTAAATTGGACACTATAAATAATAAAAAAATAAATAATATGGACACTGACATGTTCTGGTAACAAGTGATCTTGTAGTTTACATGCATGTCCATCCAGACTCATATTATAATAACTTTAAGCAGTAGAAGCTGTTTGTGCCAGACGGAATGAAATGAGGCTTTTTTCAGGCTTTTCTGAGATATAGCATTGACGACAATGAGATTTACATGAGTTCACAAATCTAGTCGGTTCACAATTTACCCCAAATGACAATTTGTGCCAAAGTTAAAGAATTCCCCTCAAGGTGTTCCTGAGACATCACATTCCCAAAAAAATTGGATAAACATGAAGTCAGTGTGACCTTGACCCTTGGCCACCAAAGTCTCATCAGTTCATCGTTGAACAAGTACAGTACAGTTGTGCCAAAGTTGAAGGAATTCCCTCAAAGCGTCCGTTAGAAATTGCAAAAAGAAAAAGAACTGGATGAATGTATGGACAGACAGCCTGAAAATCTAATGCCTCTGGCCCTGACTCTAGACATAAAAATTGTGGCCATAAGTGATCAGGCTGCTGTGCATCGTGGGTGTGAGCCATGTCCCGAGGGGCTGTCTGCACACATAAGGTTGGAAACTCACTTGACTTTAAACAGTGAGACACCAAACTTCACCTTTCTAGTTTAGTGTGCTCCTTTTGTGATTCATTAGAAATTACAGTCCATTGGTTCTGGTGTTGAAGAGAAATCAAACAGACATGAATCCTCTATGATGTAGATAAGTTCTGTATAAGGAAGTACCGGTATTAAATGTTTAATCAGAAACCAGTTTTGCTGGAAGACAACCATGCAGCTGCTGTCAGTTGGGTTTTGACAAGCAGTCAAAATATCCTGTTACAAGCAGTTTTCTTACTTACTACAATTTAATTAAAAATAACATCTGCTGGTCCTTCTAAAAAAGATAAAATGAAATAAGGCAGTCAGGAGGGGCAGCACAATATGGAACCAAGGGCAGGATAAACCCAAACACACTATGAATGAAACACAGCACTCACCCAATCTATAGATGTCAACAACCCAGTCAAGACCAAACAACACTCCACTACATACCAAACAATCCAGCCCTGGTACACCACTGGCTGCTAATATGAAACCCTAGAAACCCTAATTTAAATAAAGGAAAAAGATTAACAAAAAAAAAAGATCTATATAGTACTGTATATAGCACACACTCACCTGCACCTTATTGTTGATAATTATGTTATTATACCTTGTTGCCTTTAATGCTATTTATTATTTATCTTTATCTTTTTATTGCTATTACGTGGCATATGGTGTGGACAGCAAAGAAAGAATTTCATTGTACAAGGAAACGTGTACTGTGCACATGACAATTAACCCTTTGAACCTATATATAATATACCATCAAAAACTACTGGATAATAATCAGCCATTGACAGAAATAAAGAAAACAACTAGATTTAACACCATAAAAATAAATAAATGCATCAATGCCACATGCTCTAAGTTACATTTCTCAACAATCAGAAATTCAAGTCCACACAAACCAGACAGTCATACGTTTGCACTATATGAACAATAAAACATAAATCAATCAGTACTTAATTTAAGAAAACTTTACCACAATTAATAACGTACCTCTACACCCTGGAAATACTTTCAGTCCCATGATTCAGCTACCATGAACAGCTCACTTAATACACTGCAAACTGTGTCGAATGGTATTTAAAACACATTAACTCTCAAAACTACCACTTGCCTAAGATACAAGTTACCACATATATTTGAAAACTCTATTGAACCGGCTTCGCTGAATTTCAGTAAATCGGTGTGTTCATCTTACCAGCACATGATAAAGAGGTCTACTACACCTCACTCACCTCCCACTAAAACTAACTCACCTGATTTCCACTCCTAACAAGATGTGACTTGGGCGACTGGATCACAAGTGGACAGCGCCAAATACAAGTGTCAACAGCCACCAAGACGAATTGTGATCTGATCACTCAAACCACTTGCCGAGGTGGTCTGGGACGCATTTGACCACATCTCGATTTTAGAGTACAAACAGTCACACACATTACTCACAAACTGTCAACCACAAAAAAGTGCTCCAGTGATGGATTACACACTCTGCTAGAGGCCAATTAAACCGCTGTGTTAAATTTACATTACCACATACAGCCAGTCTACTTTAACCTGTCAACACTGTGAAATAAGGGACTTTTATGAATTTTATGAATTATGTGTTGATGAAAAAAAAAAAACTTAAACGTTTTAAGCAAGTGTGTGCGTGTCAGTGGGGCAGATGAACACCATATGTGCTCACACTGCTCAGTTTTGTATTTATTATGAATTGTCTGCTGCTTGTTCTTTTCTCTCTCCTCTTTCTACTCACCCCAACCAGCCGAGGCAGATGGCCACCCACCCTGGGCCTGGTTCTGCTGGAGGTTAAAGGGAGTTTTTCCTCTCCTCTGTCAACTAGTGCTTGCTCAAGTGGGATGTTGGGTTTTCTATATAATTTATAGTTGTATTGTTATATTGTGTAAGGTCTTAAACCTTAGATTGTAAAGTGCCTTGAAATGACTTTTGTTGTGATATGGAGACCTATAAATAAATGGTATTGAATTAAATACTTTGCTCAAACAAACAGACCTAGTTGATGTGAGATAAGTTAGTTGAGTGGTTGTATTAAATTCCAAAGCACAAGAAATTTAATTTAATCTATCAATGAAGGAATGAAGCTGCTGCATGGTGGAGTAGTGGTTAGCACTGTCGCTTCACAGCACGAAGGACACGGGTTGAAACAGA
>JAUBNQ010000013.1:9447344-9469202 GCA_032353495.1 Ctenopoma kingsleyae
AACGAGCTGTTATGGCAGTTAATTTGTTGGTGATAAGCCATTTTCGGACATTTTGACATGTGACTGTAAGAAATGAACAGATGTAAATAAAATTTAGTTTTGGAATATAGTGTGTGTGTGTGCCTCACTGTCACAATGTTATGCCTTATTGGGCCGGTGGAGTAGATGAGAGCCATTGTTAATGTTATCAGTAACACCTACACCATAGTCATTCAGCATTTCCTCAGCTGACTGCAAAAAATACCTGCTCAGTTACAAGCACCTCTGGTTGGGAATCAACTTATAAGGCTCGTAGTTTCTGGGGATATGGTTCTGACTCTAGAGAGCAGCACAGGCAGTAACCCAAGCAGCAAGAGAAGTGTTGTACTTAAGAACAGAGCAGAGATGAAGACGACTAAAGACAGACAAAAATAGAAGTGCAGCTGCTGTTGTTTTGTCAATTGTGGGAAAGTGGTGTAAGGAAAGATTAAATATACAGTTAAAGAGGAAGGTTTATGAGACAGTGTGTATGTTTGTGTAAAATGGGGAACACTGTTGAGAAATAAGACACATTTCATTTTCAACAAGCAAACCACACTTTAATCAAAACAAAAGTTTTTATGTAAAATGTTATATCCAACCCATGGTAGGTTGTCCAACAACATTTTCCCCACAGGAGTTTAAGTTTAAATGTAAAAAGTTAGATAGCGTATGCTAAAGTCATGGAAACACATTTGAGACTACCACTACAAAAAAGTTATTTGACTTGACACCTGACATATTGTCTCATGATCTGTCACTTAAAATATTTTCATCATTTTCTAACTGTCTTGTTTTTGGTCCTCACATAATTAACCATCTGAAAATAACTGAACCCCCAAATCTCGGGGGCTCAACTTCCTCCTCCCACATCCCTGATTTCCTCAGAGAGATGTCACCGCAGGGAGCAAGTTCTGTAACTCACTATTAAACCCCCATCTGTTGTCCTCTACTATCTCTCTTTTCCTCACTCCCAGTTTTATTTTTAGAATTCAGACAACTGGTCTCCTAAAAATGGGCCTGTTCTGCGTGGGTAGGGGCAGAGGAGAACTGCTATGTATGGTATCCATCCCCCCAGTACCTCACATGCTCAACAGTACTCCTCTTTCGCCTTTGTGTCTGCAGAGAGAAGGCGTGAAGAAGGGATTGCAGTGGGAGAAATAGGTACTGGGTCCTGAAGATGCTTTAGAAATTGGACATTTGTGGGCACACAGGAATGCTGGTGAACTGTCATTCACGGACCACTTTTTACTTCTAAAACATTTTGCAACATTTCCTACTCTTCCACAGGGCATAGGTGACCTTTCTGTTTTTAGTGGGAAACTAAACAGTACTGTGACTTTTGTGAGTGTATTGTTGCTCTGGACTATGCTGTCCTTGTGGTTGTTCCTGATCCCTTGCCTGACTCTTGTGCCTCTGGCCCCGGCTGAGAAAGGTCTGGAGTTCCCACAGTATGACGGGAAAGATCGTGTACTAGACATTGACGACAGAAACTACAAGAAAGCACTGAAGAAGTACAGCATGCTGTGCCTGTTCTATCATGAGCCCATACCAGACAGCAAGGAACAGCAAAAACAACACCAGATGACCGAGCTTGTGTTAGAGGTAAAGTACAGTAATAGGAAGAGGAAAACAAGGTGCAAAAAAAAAAAAAGGTGCAGTGTTAAAAGAACAGGAGAAACCACAAAACACAAAAGGTTTGGTGTGGTGGAACTGTAATCAGACCAGAACCATGTAATGCATGATAGATTTAGAGTTTATATTAGCTTAGTGAGATAAAAAATGTATGCATGAGCTTCCTCAAGGTCAGTGCATGTACTCCACAAGAGCAAAACAGTCCAGCACGATAGTCCAGTGAAATGTCACTTAAGGTTATTTCAGCCCAATCCATTCATTCCTCCATCCTGTACACAAGACTAATTCTCCCTGTGGCTGTCCTTCGCTGGCAGAAATTAGTTTTATGTTTTAACTGTACATGAGAAGAGCAACTGACCTCTCTTTTTACCGTCATGAAAAATGAGGGGGCTATTGAGGTATGATAGCTAGGTGGCTAGATACATGTGTAACTGATAGATTAAATAAATCTCTTTGAATCTCATACAATAGGAAAGTGTCTCATGTTACACAGGGCTGAGGGTGAAGTGCTCTTTGATCTGTTGAAGGTAATCTGAGCCCTGTTGTGCAGTCCTGATATTAGCTTCTCTTATTTTACACAGCACAGGTGGGCCATGTTACTGTAGACACACTAAACTATCTACAGACAAATAAACAGATATTCACAATATTTGCTTAAAATCACCTATCATCAAATATCTATAACTGGCAGGTTTTTACACACCTGTTTAAGTGTGTTTCCACATGACCACCACCTGCTGTAGATCAGTGGAATAATGTGAAACATACAGCAGAATATGAACTATGGCTGCATGCGCATGTTTGTACGCATACACAAAACAAATAACATGTGAACCCACTTGTGATAAAACTGCTACAAAGTTCTCCTAGTGGTCAAACAGTGTATACATTTATCTTAGTCTCTATACATGAAAAAAATACATTAATAACATATTATAGAAGCATTTGAGAGTTGAAACCTCAACTTGTACATCACTGAACTATTGCTAGAACAATTACTTTTGCTCTAGCTTTGGTTATATTTAGAACAAGGCAGTTAGTTAAGGTGATTATGTAACTGTGTCTGTACACCTCCGGACAGCTTGGGCACCTGTCAGTCTGCCAACTTCAGTGTTTTTTTCCTTAAGGCTTTACTCAACATTTCAGTCAAGCTCTCATTCATTTTGTTCACAAAAGCAGTCACCATGAATATTTTAACTGGGACACTTAGAACTTAAAACTCCAATGAATAATTCTCTTTTTGTCTTGTTTCTTTATGTATATATTGTGTTCTGTTCAACATGCAGCTTGTGGCTCAGGTTATGGAAGAGAAGGACATTGGGTTTGGTATGGTCGATTCCCACAAAGATGCAAAGGTGGCAACGAGACTTGGTGAGTATATGAATGCAGAATAACGTTTACATAGCCTCCTTCACCTGATTGTTATTTGCACCTCAATTACAGGTATGGTAGGTCAAGGGAAATAAAAATCTATTTGTAAGAGTGGTTTTTAAATGTATGTAATTTCCTTCAATCACAGGTTTGGAAGAAGAAGGCAGCATATATGTTTTTAAAGCCGATCGGGTGATCGAGTTTGATGGCTTGCTCTCTGCTAACACCCTGGTGGAGTTTTTGTTGGATGTGAGTAGACTGATTTAAGGGTAGATTCCCAAATACTAATGCTAATCAACCATGGTAACTGCATCACTTCTCTCTCCTCTGTCTGTCTATCTGTAGCTGTTGGAGGAGCCAGTGGAGGTGATAGGAAATGCTCTAGAGCTGAGAGCCTTTGATAGGATGGAAGAAGACATCCGTCTCATTGGTTACTTTAAAAGCCAGGACTCGCGTAAGTGCGTGATGCTGATAGTATGAATGATTGTGAAATGCCAGTTTTTTGCTGTCCGAACATGGCTCACTACCTTGTTAGATAGCTTGACGGTGGGCCTTCTGTGGATCATGACCTTCATTATAACACAAGTTCATTTTAACCCTTTCATCTCCATGGATTTACAGATCCAATTTTACCACTGCTAAACACACAGCTGCCACTGCCTGGTCCCTTCTCACATGTTTTGGAAGGACTGAGTCTAGAGTAGTTTTTTTGTGGTGATGAGCCACAGCTACATCCCTTCAGACCAACTGTGGGAGCATTAAGTAGAGGTCAAAGTTCAGCTATTTCCATTCGCTGATGTGCAAATGTCTTGTATACATAACTCCCTTTTTCCTGTTCTGTTTTATTCTCAGATTATGAAGCATTTAAAGAAGCTGCAGAGCAGTTTCAGCCCTACATTAAGTTCTTTGCCACGTTTGAAAAATCTGTAAGTAACAAACTCATAAACAATTCAGCAGATGTATCATTATTTTGAGGGATATGTCACTGCCACTACAGGTGGCCAAAGAGCTGACTCTGAAGTTGAACGAAGTGGATTTCTACGAACCCTTCATGGAGGAGCCTGTCACCATTCCAGGGAAGCCTCACTCTGAGGAGGATCTGGTGGAATTCATAACTGAACACAGACGGTAAACAAAGAGCAACACTGAACATTGACCATTTTTAAAAAGATAAATTATGGAGGTCTATTGTATAAATATATACTGTAACTGTAAAACGTCTTTTCTGTGTCATGAACCAACATCAGACCAACTCTGAGAAAGCTGCGTGCTGAAGATATGTTTGAGACCTGGGTAAGTGATGATTGCTCTGCTGCAGAGGCAACACAAACATTTAGTTTCTACCAACACTTGAATTAACTACATTTGTCATCCATTTTGTCAGGAGGATGATATTGAGGGTATCCACATTGTGGCTTTTGCAGAGGAGGAGGATCCTGGTGAGAGCATTTTATATGTTGTATATGCAACCTATTTGCTACAGACAGGTGTTATAGCATCTGGTAACTTTTGTATTCAATCAATCAATCAATCAATCAATCAATCAATCAATCAATCAATCAATCAATCAATCAATCAATCAATCAATCAATCAAATAAACATATTTTGTGTCTCACATTTCACATAGATTACTGCTGGTACATAAATATTCTAATGAAAAGCTAGGATAAAGATATCCAGACTTGCAGCTGCTCTCATAAATTCATGCAGGTTGTCTGAATGGCTTTCAGTAACACTTTATGATACTTTGTCTTCAGAAATTCAATGCTCCTGGCAAATAAAGAGCAACATTAAGGGTTAAACAATCAATATGTAATGTGTTAATGACTGAACTTTAGATGCTAATGCAGATTTTGTTACCTAAAATCCCAAAATGTCCAATTGTTGCTTAAAATTGATATATTATGTTCTCTTGTTAGAACATAAGCACTGACACTGGGAACCACAGTCAACTGATGTGTGATATTTCTTTCTTTCAGACGGATATGAGTTTTTGGAGATCCTGAAGGAAGTGGCCAGGGACAACACTCACCTACCTGACCTCAGCATTGTCTGGATTGACCCCGATGACTTTCCCCTGGTGAGCCACAACAGCTTTAGACCTAGACGCAGAGATAGGCAGAACAGGAAACATCAAACAATGCTTGTGGAGGACTATTTAACTCAGAAGCTAATTTGATCTGTTTGACTTGGTTCAGCTGATTCCCTACTGGGAGAAGACCTTCAAGGTGGACCTGTTCAGACCACAGATTGGAGTAGTGAATGTTACAGATGTAAGTCTATGACCACCTGAGAAACAGTTTAACATGTCATGCGTTGCGTTGAGTTTCAACATTGACATTGTTGGACTCGTCTGTCTGTGTTTGTGAGCAGGCCGACAGCGTGTGGCTGGAGATGGAAGATGAGGAGGATCTTCCCAGTGCCCAGGAGTTGGAGGACTGGATTGAAGACGTGCTCTCAGGCAAAATCAACACTGAGGATGATGATGATGACGATGACAATGATGAGGATGATGATGAAGAAGAGGAAGATGATGACGATGATGATGACGATGACGATGAGTAAATCTTCAGGCTGAGCTGAACATGGACTTCAGACAACTGGAAATTAGATTCATAGTTGTCTGAATAATTCAAAATTTCTATTGAATATGTGCCTGCTAATAGTATTTAATATCCAAAAATGACATTTTTGGACACTGTAAATAAGTCTGGAATGGGTTTTGGGATTTCAAATAAATAATATATACAGTATGTATACAGTATTTAAATGTCTGCATTGGACTTTTATCTCACATTACATGACATTAATTTATATACCTATAAATGACATACCTGTAAATTTACACCTGCAGACTGGTCAGAGAGCCGATGCTGGCCGCTCTCCGTCACAATATTAAAATCACCAGTTGTTGGTAATGTGACTGATTAGTATAAAATTTAATGGATCGATTAAACCAGTGGTTTCCAGCAGTTGTTGCTAGTTCCTGGACATTTTTCACAGCAAAGATTAGAGAAAAGTTTAAAACATAAAAAATATAAATACAAATTGTTGTATGGGATAACTTTTTTAGTTCTCTGACTCTCAACATATATCCCTCTATGCCCTCACAACAAGTTTTATTTGTTACATTACATACATTTTGGTGATTATACTTGGTATAATCATATATTTGGTGATTAAATTCATAATGATACTGCCACAAATGAGTAGCACAATATTGTCACCTGTTCAATCACATTGTTTCCCATTGCCCTCAGTGTTAATAAACCAGACTGGGAGTTATATGCGTGTTTTTAATTGATTTTTTAATGCTTAACTTAAGGCACTTAAGTAAAACTACATTTTCTGCCCAGGGAGGTCATAGTTTTGACGTAGTATAACCACATGCTGACAGTTTCCATTTTCAACAGCAAACCTACAATCTCTTCTTTCATCTCTTACTTCTTTGTTTTGCTCCACTGGGGTTATTTCTCAGCTAAATTAATGGAGCAGGCTGCTGCTGCACAGGGAAACAAAGTTGTCATTACATGTGATTGGATTCACACAAGAAAGCTAATTTGAATGCTAATGCAGGTATGCCCTGCACCTTGCTCTTTTCTTCTGTGACTTCCGTGTCACTTCACCCCGCACATAATCAAAGAAAACATGCTTTACATCAATGGGAGGTTTCTTGATCATTAAAAAAAAGGCAATAAGCAAATATCTTGAAATTGTCAATACAAATATTTATTTATTTTTACAAATGTGACTTTGACACAGTTGCTGTGATTTTACATCTGTTCTGTTGTATAAAAGAAGACGACATAGGACTCACGACTTGTCTGCTGCATGACATTTGGGAAAGCAATCTGTTTACTTTATGTTCCCTTTCTTTCTCTTTTCCTCTCTCTCTGACACACTCATACACACACACAAACACACACAGAAACACATTTAAAAAATGTTTACTGAGTTGGATCCTAAATATGTATAACTGAGGCACATGTGTAGTCAAAAAGTATTTACAACCATCACACTTAAAATTTCTAACAAAACTATTCTGTCAGTAACACACAGTAACACTTGCATAAATATGAACTTTACAACATACCATCCACATTCAGAGGATCTAAAAATACATATAAAATATTTGTACAAATTGGGAGATTGATTGATGTTCAGGGCAGAGTTTCTATCCCAGTAGTGGTAGATAGGTGGCAGTAGTGTGTCACTCAGGTGCCCACAGAAATACTGAGAGCAGAAATACTGACTGGTAAATTTAATCTAATTTAATTGAATTTACACCAAAGTATTTACTTTTAACACTGAGATAAGATCCCATTTAATTTAGACAAGTCAGAGAAGCAGTCAAATGTTTTGAAACAACTCCTGAAATCTATATTTTGTGCTTTGTCTTAAGTAGCCCAAAACTTCACAGCTCAGTATTAATTCAGGATATATATTATACTGACAAACACTGTATTAATGGAGCTTTTCTTGGTGAATTCAAAATACAAATCAGGGATATTCTGAAATTAAACAGCACAAAGGTTAATATTACACATATAAAAATAACAGCCTTTCTATGTGGAGTTTGCATGTTCTGTGTATCTGGTCCCTCTGGGTTCTCTGGATTCCTCCCACCATCCAGTAGCATGCAGGTAAACTGGTGACTTCAAATTGCTGTATGTGTGAGTTTGAGTGGAAATGTTTGTCTATCTCTATATGGCAACCTGTTCATGGTGTGCCCCGCTCAATCATAACTGGGATAGGGTCCAGCACTCCTGTGGCTTGTCCTGCAGTGAGGACAAGCGGTTAGGATAATGGATGGATAGATAATCCTCATAGCTGTCCAAAATACTAAGTCTTTCTATTAGCCTAAAAAAGATCAGCACACACTGCACACACTTAACTCTACAAACGCAAACATAATGAGTAGACAGAAGTGTTCACAATCTATTGGCTACACTGTCTGAATTCAGTGTCCTATGGTTGGCATTCAGTTCAAGAGACTCCATTTACAAACATGTCTACAGTTATTTACAGTCCAGTTATCTCCAGAAATACAGTCCAAACAGACAAGGTAGAAAATTATGTGACAAGTTAAAAAAAACATTCAATCAAAGCACAATTTTGATATAAAAGTGTGGCAGGATAAAGTATATTCACATATAAATACTGTACACACGTCTGTAATGCAGGACAGATAAATAATCATTTAACTAAGTCTGAAAAAAGAGCAGTTTGGTTGAAAAGGGTTTAATTCATATCAACTGTCGCTGTCACTATAGTAACAAAAAAGAGAAAGGACATACAGGTTGATGTGGACCCCAGGTGGATACTACACTCAAGACACGCACAAAACACACACACTTTTGCATGTTAAATCACGCACTCCTAAATCATGAACTCTCCTATGCAGGCACACACTGGTGCATTTGCGAGGTTCATCTGAAATGCATAGAGGAATACCTGAACTGTGTTCTGCAAATGTCAGGACAGACAAATCCAAGCATATTCCCTCCTGTTGTCTGTCTTTTTATCATCTTTCATGTCTCCTAGAACCATTCACAAGGACACAAAGATACTCTATGTGGGGACATTACACAAACATGAGTACAAAAAACAGTACAAAAAGATATTTTTGAAGAAAAAAAAATCAAAGTCAGGCAATCATAACAGTCCTGTAAGTCCAGATCAGCAGCACCAGCACAATGGGTCTGTTAAACTGAGGTTTCTGATTGAAGCAGCAGTATAAACTTATGAGACTTGGGGTCGATGTACTCTTCAGTCAGTCGGATGTAAGGAATGCTCTTGATGGTGACAGCCAAGCTAAAGTCAAGACACCTGAGCAAGAACTCTGTCCCATCCTTTATACTGCTGGTGACAGAAGCCTCACTGACCAAAGTCCATTGATCAGCCATCCAGCGCTCAGGGCCATACTGCAGGGTGGGACCAGGGGCCAGGTAGGCCTCAAGGAAAGCCTGGATACAGAGAAACCAATGATACTACACTATATTTTAACACTAGTTCTAAATGCAAAAGCAAAACTATTATGTGTTATAGTGATTAGTCTGGGATCTGGGATCTGGGCAACATATCCTCAAATCTCTCTGTATACAAACCGTTTGATTGTTGAAACAGTCATGTTTGCTGTTCTGTTCTCAGATCTCAATAATACTGCTAAGTAAAATGCTATCACACCTGATACTGAAATAATCATCAAAATTATAAACCAAAATGTGTCAACTTAATTAGTATAATAATAATAATTTAACCTACTATATGTAAAAACTGATGTCTGTGGGTTGAAATATTAACAACACATCTCTGCTTCTTAAAAGCCAAACTCACCTTAGGGCTCATGTTATTGACGAGGCAAAAAGCAAGGTGCTTCTGGATGCTCTCCATGCTGTGGCAGTGCTGCCTCCTGGTGGTGCGGAGGTACTTCTGCAGGGCACGTGCCATAGAGGGAAATATGGCCAGAGCCGCCTCACGCACATCCATAATGTCAGAGGGGGTGGCACGCTCATCCTCCTTCTTCATCCGCCGTACATGAGTGAAGGCCTCCTCTACGGCCACCACCAGCCTGACAGTGAGGTAATGTAAACGCAGCAGTTAGCTAACACACATCTGGGTAAATTTTTATTTTGCAATAATTAAGTAACAGTTAAAGCAGCAGGTATCTGTTATATAGGTGTATATTGTTATAATGTATTGTTATACAATACATATTCCTGGAAATGGCACAATCTGCCATTGTGACTTTAGAATGAGACTGATGTGCCAAATCCCAACACACTTATGTACAGAGGTGCAAGTTTGATAGAAGCATATATAGAGGCACAAGAATTCTGTCTTTTGTCACCTGGCTCTACGTTTGCGGACCCTTCTCTCGTAGTCAGCCTCTTCGTAGTACAGCTCATTGTGGGCACTGTCTTTGCGTTTGGCAGCAGCTGTAACCATTGCCCGTGTCTGATTCCCATTAGCAGGTTGAGCCCCTGCTGTGTTCCCTGGAGCTGCACCAGAAAGAGAGGACAGAGGCAAACTGATTATGGCAGTTTTATCTAGAGGAAGTGGTCCCTGACCATACCAGACTGATTAATGGACTATGTCTCAATCTGAATAATGGTAGCAATAGGTCACTTAGGAGGAGAGTTCAGATCTTACACATCACTAGAGGTGTAAAACAACTGCAAACAAATCGTTTTGGTCGGTATTGTGCAGACTTTATACTCCAGATACATTTGAGACAGATTTGACGACTCTCCTTGGCAATCTGTGTAATTTATCTGGGGCACGCTGCCAGATCATGTGTTTCAATCACAGAGCATGTTAATTATAGTGCTGAGAAAAGAGGCAACTTCCACTGGTAGCATCCACATTTCTCCACAGACAGTCTCATGAAGAAACCTTTTTATTGAGGTGGGGGCAGATTAACTATTCATCATCTTACACTTCAAAGGCCATAGTTGTTGTCTGATCTGTGAATTTACTGGTTCACAGATCATACCATAAAGCTAATGGAGCTTGTACAGCAATATATTAGAATTCCTGGGGTATCATTGTGGGGGAGTGAGATCTGGTCCATATTCATGAAGATCAGCACAGTTGGGGGAGGATATAGAGAGTAAACCCTGCAGGTCAGGTAAGGATATAAATCATTAATGGTCTGATCTGCATATGTGTGCTTAGGTGTGTGTATGTGTGTGTGCAGGTAAGACAAGATGTTGGGTGTAGTAATAAAACGTGGATGTAAAATCAATTTCCTGTATAACGAGAGAATGGCATCACAGTTTTACAGGCAGCATTGTAAATATTTAGCACTGAAAATACGGGTGAACACCAGCCTTCTTAACTTCCTGCCCAACATATTCATGCTATGAGAAGAGCGACTGTAAATGACCGTGAATGAGAAAGAGAAAGGGTGTGTGTGGGGGTTGAAGTGTGAAAAATGAAATAATAAAGGGGGGGAAGTGAGAGTGTGTAGAGCTGGAGAAGGGCTGAGTGGGAAGAAGGAGAGATGTGGAAGTATGTGAGGAATGAGCGATACTCTGATGAATTATTTAAGGCTTGAAATTCCACAGCCCCCTAGAGGCCTTCCCTCTGTACTTTGATAGGGAAGGAGGAGGGGTTGATGGGAAGTGCTGTGAGGACACCATATCCCACACTGCATGGCTGCCATAGATCAAACCCACTGTGCTGTCAAGGTGGGATATTGACGCGTGGTGAGTGCAGAAACCTTTTAACAGCAGGACAGGGTGCAATATGAGGGTTATAGCATGTGTGCATGTAGGTTCATGGAGACAATACAGTATATAAAGAGCATTGTAGGCTATGTGTGTGTCTAGTGTCTGAGTGTGTGTGTAGTAGGAGCGGTTTGTGCAGATGTACAGTACATTATGTCAGGGACAGAGGCTTTAGAGTGCAGTAAAGATGGAATGAACTGAACCATGAAATTAGCAGCTTCCTGTTATAAAGTGCTTTGTAGAGTGATGTTGTCCACAAGATATGTAAAAAAAAAAAAACATGACTGACAGAACAACCACATCAAGCCACTCAGCTTCTGTCACTCCAGTAAAAATATTTGCCTTCTGGAAGAATTCAACAATTTCAGTGCAGAGTGTCACAGTACAAAAGCTGAGCGTATGTGTGGTGTCTTAACGTGGGAGACAACTGCGCTCTTTTCCTTCTCGTTGCTCACACCAAAACACTATTAACAAACCACAGCCATGAACCATGTTTTGGCCTAATTTGTCACAACATGGTTCTAGAAACGTGGCTCTAGCCTGCAGTAGCATTGCTAACAGTTAAAATAAATAATTCTTTAATCAATCTTTGTGAAACAGTCTTATGTGCATTAGAGTAATGTGAGTAATCTTTTACTAGTCTAAAAGTAAAGATCAATCTAAACTATTGTTGTGATACTGGCTACTGGGAACCAATGAAACACCAAGTGGCTCATCAATTGAGATGTTAAATAATATGGCAGGGAATTAACTGGGACAGATGAGGAAACTAACCGTCTACGTTGTAGACCTTTAACCCCGCCAGGTGTTTGGCAGCCCTTTGCTTTGAGGCAGAAAGAAGTGCTGGGTTATGGAGTGGAAAATCTCTGTAGTAGTATTCCAAAATGGACAGAGCAGCCCTCTGAATGCTGTGTAAGACAAGAGAGAGAGGTAGAAAGTAAAAACTCAGACTCTAAAAATATAATTTACATTGTAGATGACTTACATAAGATGTTCAACAATGCCCTTGAATCCACTGAAGCAGAGTTTTTAAACAAAGCTAAGAGTTTCCCTGTTGGTTCTGCTGTTCTCTGTTCTTACCTGATCAAGAGCTCTGTAATTGTAAATGTAACAGTAATTCAAAGTACTTTAATTCAAAGGACTTTATTATAAGGACTTTATTTTGCAGGGCTTTAACACACATATAAAATGATACAGCAGAAGCAGAGATGTTGTTTTTTTCCCAATGACCTTTCAAAGAAAACATCACACCATGAAGAAGACGGTAAATTATAAATCCATTCAGTTTCTAGCTGAATTACTCAGACCTCATCTAATTACCACTGATATCTCCTTGTCCTTAGTTACAAGCATGTCCAGACCAGAAACAAAGCAAGACCACAACTTTCTCATCCATCCCCCCAGACTCTCAGAATAGCCCATCCTGAGCCAACTAGATGAAGAGACTGATATGTAACTCAATTACTGTCTGTACTCTTCACTGTGAACACGGGCCTCCAATTACACAGTAGAATGTAATGAATCTGTGCAGCTGTGTGTATCTCAATGTGAACTGCACAAAAAGGTCATATTCACATGTAGAATGGCAAATGCTTATTTTAAATGTTTCCTTAGGTACTGCATACATGTAATGTACCTGGACAAAGTAATTATAGTGCATGAACATGCATACCTGAGCTGTCCTATGTTGTAGTGACGTGTTTCTCCATCTGTGGAGCGGATAACACACATGCTGTAGCAGGGCTGGAGTTGTCGGAGCTCCAGCAGCACTACAGCCAGGTAATGGACAAACAGCTGAGAGTCCACGAGCGACACAGCAAACTGGACGATACCATGGTAGTCCTCATCCTGCTTAGACCACATCACATGTAGAAAACACTCAGATAATGATGATTTTTTTTATTGGATCTGTGGATTTTAGCATTTGATGCCATAGAAATACTTGTAATGCTCTTGTAGACCCACCTGAGCATCAAGGATCCGGACCCCATAGAAGAGCCAGTAAGACATGGTGAGCAGGAGTGTGAGTGTGATGAGGAAAGCACGGTATGCACACACTCTGGGCAGGCTGGCTCGGCCTGGTCGGAGAAACAAGGCCCAGATTGCCACCAGTAAAATGAGGAGCTTGAAGGAGATAGAGAGGAAGAGGCCTTCACAGGCTGCACCACAAGTCTGCAACCTGTCTGGCCACATTACTGCTGGAAGAAGCAAAAAAACCAGCGGTGTCGCCAGCACCAGGAGCCCTACACACAAGCCCACAGCCAGAGGAAGACAGCGGCGGAAACCGACGGTCCGGTCCTGTATTCCCTTCCCGAGACCAACCACTTCCTCCTGGGAAACACTCAGCTCTGAGGTGCCTGTCACTGCAGTGGTGGTTTCTCCCCAGTTATCATCCTGAGAGGGGAAATGGAAAGGTGTGTTAGAGCCATGGATGTACATATGGAGAGCTGGACTTGTTTATACTCACAGTCAAAGTAAAAAAAATAAACTTTATTGTCATCTCTGCTATATACTGTACAGGTACATAGTGACACGAGACGATGTGGCTCCAGCTTAATCAGTACAGGGAAACAAATAGCATACAGTATAAGCAAAAAAAGAGTATATATAAAAAGAATATAAAAAGAATACTATAGCCTTACGCTAAAAAAGAGACACAGTGATGTCACAAATGCAATAGCTGACATTACTGCAAAAACAGAATGCCGGTAATCTCAGTGGAAAATGTCAGATTTAATTTTCTGAATTAACCTTATGATATCTTCACCTCTCACTTAAAGGAACCTTTAACCTTAACAAAAATAGTGATTGGATTTACATAGCAATATATCAGTGTTGACTGATATGAAAAGAATTATTATGAGACGATCGATCTGAGGGGAACTGGGCAAAAGGTTTCTTTTTGCTCTTGGAGTAGCCCCTTTCTCGTTTCATATAGAGATTTGCTCCATTGTTGATAGAAAACTATTGCTTAGTGTAGTTTTACATATAAAATGTAAAATTAATTCTTTGAGTTCCCCAAACAAAATAAGAATTCTATTTGCCTCAATTTGGTTAGATAATGAAATCAGACAAACCAAAGTAAAATTAATCAGAAATGCATAAATCAATGGCTAAATAAAATCACACAGACAACAGTGCTTCTATTTTCCTATTCTTTGCAGAAGAAATCCCCACAGATTTAATGCATCGTGCACACAGTAAATCCTTCATGCTACTTAGAGATGTTTTATTTACTTGCAGTTTTGCCTCATTATGACAAGCCTTCAAGTCACAGTGAAGAAATACAGGACGACAGGATGGGATGTGCACTTTGGGAAGATGCACAGGCAAAGGTACCCAGCCACACACACACAAAATGAATCACAACAACAAAAAACTGAATCTTTCCAGGCCCATCACTGCAAATTAGAGTCACATTTTTTCTTTCTCGCTAGCAGGGTCATTTTAAGCATAAATCATCTGAACAAAAAGACACAGGGAGAATAAATTAATGATAAATCAGTTATTTTTTGTGTTCTTGTCATTAATTCACACAATTAGCTATTCATTGTCCCCTAGATTGTCAGTGCATTGTATATAACTCCAATTTCGGCCAATCACACTAGCAGCATCTGCAGAGAGAGAGAGCGATGAGGGATAGAAAAATGACAGGTTGAACAAATAAGCCTTAATGGTTTCACACACGTGTGCACACAGGCTGTGAGTAAATAAGACACATTAATTCTCACCAATCTGGAAGATGTGTATCCCACTGTCAGCTGTCTCAGTCCATGCTGTTTATAAGGTTGCATAAACTTACAGATTAAGTGAAGTTTGGTGCTATTTGGGAGTTGTGAAATATTGAATAATATTAAATTAGGAGTGCATAATTAAAATCAGGAAAATCTAACCTAAATATGAATTCTGACCTCCATTTCTGTTCACAGCCAATTAACTCAGCTGTGCTGGAGAAGTGGATGCCGGGAGGAGTCAGAAGATGAATGAACATGAGAAGGGGGGGTAAGAGGGAAAGTGGGAGAGGGGATGGCAACAGTTAAGGTGTAAAGTAGCAGAGGAACAGTAGGGTAGGTGAGCTGGGGTGTGTGTGTGTGTGTGTGTGTGTGTGTGTGGAGGAACTGTCTATGCTGATGTGTGAGGCCAGAAAAAAGCTCAGTAAATCTGAAAATGATTGCCTTGTCTCGCCTCAGGATAAAACTAAGCTTCACAGTAAAATGAATATGTTAAGTTCTCCCATTATTATATATATATATATATATTCCTCCATGATCAGTCATTTTAAACACCAATAAAGCCAATCACATAGCGCAGGTGTAATTTATGAGCCGTGCTTGGATTGGTATTTCATGTTTATTATGTTATATGAGTAAAAAATCAGAAAAAGATGCAAATCGGTGCAACTTTGTTGGTGTTAAACAGTTTAACAGTTCAGTAATTTGGGAAATAGACTACACTTTATTGCAAGATTTCCTCTGTACAATAAATACAAACTGGAGCCAGCAGCCTGTTAGCTTAGCTCTGCGGTGCTGGGGATCAACTCGAAGGCTTAGTATTTGATACATTATATGTTTTTTGTTTTATTTATTAAGTGTAATTTGTGTTTTTATGGATAGTTTTCTGCAAGACTTTCTTCTTCTGGCAATATACTGTAACTAGGCTTTGGTAGGCAGCTGATGTTTGTAGCTTCATATTGAACAGACAGATACAAAGATGAGACAATCTTCTTATCAGGCTCTTGGCAAGAAAGCAGACAAGTGTAATTCAAAATGTTGAATTATCCATTTGAAACATAGAAAGCAGGAGGGGACACAAATGTTGAACTCCCTCAGACTGTAGCTCAGAGCTGACACTCCTCCTCAGATGTTTCTCAGTGGATTAATCAAGAAGATTAATCAAGAAGATTAATCCACACTACACTAATCAGGGCTGAACGCTATATACAGTAAAGTGAGGAGAAGGAGTAAGTAACTGAGAGAGAATGAAACAGAGATGTGTTACAGGAGCGGCATGGCGGCTGCTTTTTCTGGCAGTCTTTTCATTTGGCACAGAGTAAATGTGGATTATGTCTGGGCCTGTTCAACCATCACAAAGCACAACACAACAACATACTGATTAACAGAGCTTGTAGAGACTCACACATACACACAGCAAACAGTCTGCCAGCTACAAAACACAATGGCTCAACCAGAGTAGAGGTTAAAACGACTTTTATTTGTTGGTTTGTTTCTTTTGGTGTGTGTGTGTGTGTGTGTGTGCATGCTAAAATGAGAACCTATCTGACAAAAACATTTATAATGCCTTGCAGGTTTCTTCAGTTTACTCCTTTTTATTTCTGTGGTTATTTTTACATCAAATTGCAAGCTGTTGGTTTGATAGCTGTGAGTAGGTGTCTGTGCATCTATTCACTGGGAAGGGCAAAGAAAAATAAAATAAGAATATGTGCTTCCTACTATGTGCTTTTGGTGTTGTTAGAGTTAACATTGCGATGAAATTGAAACTGCTGCCTTCTGGCACAAAGTCACAGCTTCTAAGTCTAACAAAGCAGCATGGACAGTTTCAGTAACAGATTTGGTCTCTCTGTGACTCACTCACACACACAAACACATGCACAGAAGCCATGGTCCAAGACTGTATCCTTATGCCATAGGCATGCGTGTAAACATGGAGGATTATTCATATCAGCTATCCACAATGTGCCATTTGGCTGAATGCTAAGGCTAATCTCAGTCTGTGAGAATGTCTCTCTATACGCGAGCCTGTTAGTGTTATGACAGTTCTGCCACCAAACCGAGCTGCTCCAAAATACACTGGCTGGAGTGGACTTTGGTGATGGTGGTGGTGATGGTAATAGTAGTGGTGATGTGCCATTTGGACACATTCGTCTGGAGGGCTAATGCGGTGTAAGGCAGATTGCCTTACATTGCCAACAATGGATGGAAGCTACAAGCTGACAATCACATGACAGCAAGGAATGTGGCTACCCAGCCAAGGAGCACATGCTGAGCAGAGATGAGCAAAATAGGTCAGAGCTCCCAGAAATGGTCAGTCTTTCTGAAGACAAGTAAATCCTAATAACATTAAATGATACTATCAGTTCAGGGAAGTACACCCTTTGCAGCTAGTACTCACACACAATGAGACGCACACTTTTTCCTCTTTTCCTCTTATGCACAAACAGTCCACATAGAGTGGTAAAATGCTCTCTTACAATAGATTTCAAGTAGGTCAGAGAGCCTGAGCCTAAGGCGGAGTTATCTCTAAAGAATATCTGTCACTCTTTTCTTCCTAATCTTTTTGCTTCTCACTTAGCATTCTTTAAATTTCATACCAATCTATCCGTCCCTTCCTACTGAAAAGAATAGTTTAACATTCTTTGAATGCAAAGCTGGAGCCAGTAGACTGCATAAAGATTGAAAACAACTATTTTGGCTCTGTGCAAAGATACAGAAAACACATACCAGAACCTCTATAACGTGCTAATTAACACATTATACCTCATTAGTTAACTATGTATGACAAAACACGCTGGTGTTTTATTGGGATGATTATGACTGAAAACATCACAGTGACAAGACTCACTGCTTGTAACCAAGAAATAATCTGGCACAAATTAGGGTCCCAATGGACAATTTGTTGTTTTTATACAGTTTTGATGCATATTTAACAAACAAGATGTTAACCTGTTAGTCTGTCTGTCTTTTTAACAAGGCTGTTTACTTCTCTGTTTGTTGCCAGTATTTGTGCCAGACACAGCAAAGCAGTTGCTGTCTGTCACGGTATAAAAGACAGCTATGGGAGAGGTATTGATCTTCTCATCTACCTCTTGGAAGGTGTCTCTTTAAACAAAGATCAAAATATCTGACTGCAACCAATCCCCATGGATTTGAATATGCACTATGTGTTGTGAACAGCATTATTGCAGCAGTGTCCCTGTGTCTACTTAAAACCTTTCTTACATGCAGAGCTCAGTAAAATTTGCTTCATGGGATCATACTGGTACCAATTTGCTCAGCTTTCAAAGCCATGAGGGATGACAGTTATAACCAGTATCACACAAACATACACTCTCACTTACAGCGTTGTCCATATAAATCCATCCAGACCTACTGTATAAGACGGATGCTGACCAGCTGATGTATTTGATACAGTGACATCATTGCTTTTTCATTTTTTTACTGTAAAGGAATGTGATCACTGCAGAGACTGTTTAAAAGTATGTTTTTCAAAAACAGCAGCAACAACAACAAAAACATTCACAGTTCTCACATCCCATTTTTTGTCTACTTCATTTCAATGTCAATACCTGGGCTTCATCTCCATGATCTGCTTCTGGTGTGGGTTCTCCAGGCAACGGTTCTCCATTGTGAACAGGGGAGTCCTGGGATGGTGTGTCAGGGGGGTTGATGACTACGGACCGCTCGGAGCGACTGCTGTCTTTACTGCTGCTGGCCTTGTGCCGCTCACGGCTTCGATCCCTAGAAAACAAGCACATGAACAGATACAGTGAATGTACAGAATGGTGCAAGAGGAATAAAGACATATAAACATAACATCATTATTAATTAATATGGAGGTTACTTTCTTGATTTATCATTTTGTTAAAAAGTTAAAAATGCCTTTGTCAGACCCTTTGTCGGGCGCCACATCCCCGGAACACTAAGAATTATACTCATGCACACTGATGTCTTATCTACATCTTGTTAGAAGTAAAAATGCCATGCATTTCTCTGGATCCAACCTGTCAAATCTTTTGCACTTCCTGATGGACAAGCACGTTCGACTTATGCTGATGACACCATGGTTATTATTTCCCAATATTTTATTGGCAAAATGATTAATTAAAAAAATGAGATAGCAACTAACAGATGAACAGTGAAAATAATTGTTAGTTGCTGTCCTACATGACAAGAAGCTGGTGGAAATGGAGGAAAATTAATATTCCTGCAGAAAACAACAGAATTGAGGAGTAAACAGACATCAAACGATCCTCTCATTTGCAGAATAGACAGATTTGAGAGAGAGTCAATCACTAAAATAGGTTAGAAGCACTCAGCGTTGATGCTCCTAATCCTCGAGTTCTCCCTGTTTCAATCTCTTGCTTGTTCCCACTCTGTGTCTCTCTTAGTCTCTCATCTCATTTATTTGGCTTCAACCAACATGTGGTCTGCCCAAACTGAAGACAAACACAACAAACTCAATATGCACAGAAAGCAAGGGCCAGAGTATGAGATGCAACATGTGGTCCAGCAAAAATGGGAAGAGAGAGACAGATACAGTGGAGAAGGAGTCAGATGAAATGCAGGGAGACAGGAAACATACCCATGTCGGTTTGATCTCCCAGAGCGACTGGAGTGATAGGAGTAGCCCGAGTGGGTCGACTCAGTGTCCATTCCAACGCGGTTCAGAGCCGGCGAATGGCGGCCAGGGGGATGAGGAGAGTCTCGTCGTGTGGCAAAGTGGGGAAGTGGGCAGCAGTACTCAGAAGGAGGAATGGGTTGCTATAGAGACAGGCCTCAGGAATCCACGACAACTGACAACTTCCCCAGAGCGCTGCTTTAGTAGCCACATTGACCTGAGAGATGAGGAGACACAGCAAAGCATTAGATATACTGTACTAGACAGACAATCTTACCATTCACTGCATTTTTAAAGGGAACAAAATATGAGAGTCATCATCCATTTTATTATTAAAGAGGACTGCTCTGCACTGTAGAATTGGTACGGGTGCATACAAGAAAGCTTCACCTGTAAATGCTACATTCTTACCTGAATGTACTTGTTTACATTGTAGGGAATCATGTGTACTTTCTGTATTAATTTAGCAAAAAGTAGACATATTTAAACACAATCCCACGGAGTTTCACAAAATGTAACCTCCAGATTTCTAAAATCTACACTCACCAAATGTAGAATTTAAAAAAAAAAATAAAGTAGGGAATATCCTCAGTGTCCTTGATGGCCCAGATTATAGTATAAAAATCCAACAGATTGTGGTTCAAATGAATATTCAGGTATGTTTATGTGAACTGCCGTGCCACGTGTTCATGAGGTTGGACAGAATCTGCTATACTAATTTCCCAAGCCTTAATATGTGCTGCGTGATATGTAAGCATGTCTTATTGTGCTTCACCATGCATGACCATTCATTTAGACCTCAATCTACATCCTGTCTATCTCCCAGCTGTTGTCCTGACAACCACCTGCCAATCACCAGCTGCAGCTCAGTCTCATTTTACTAACTGGGATTATTCTCCCTGTTGTCATTTTCAGGCTATTTGTTATCTCTGTGGCTGGCGGTGCATATTAAAACTAAAATAGCTCATTCAGCATATTAGGATATGAATCCGTACGGTGGCATGGAAATCATGCTCTGAAAATGATGGTTAGAAGATGACGCTGCAACGTAGCTGATTTCCATTAGGTTGATAGAAATGGGATTAAATGCCCAGACTTTCCATTAAGGATTGTCATACAATACACATAAAATATGTATTAATATTGGCACTGTCTCATTACTTACAGTATATCACACAAATGCTAGAATGTGTATGTATTATTTAGTACAGAGCTGTATAGCAGCCATCCAGCTGTAAAATTATGCTGTGGTGACAAGAAGCACGGTTTCTCTGAGAGCGAGTATGAAATCATTCTCCACTGATGCTTGTACTATTAAAAGCTGGGGAACATAGTGCTGAACTCAGCAGAGCTGTATATTTACAGGACTTCAATAAATAATGCACTTGAACACACTAGAATATATCACTGACAGCATCAGCACTAATGTTGCAAATTATAAACACAAACCAGAGTTCTGATGACCGACGGTCAAATGTTTCATCTCTGACCCACATCTGGAGCGTCCACTGTTGCCTTGGCAACACTGGAGGCAGGAGGCCCCATCTAGAAGGAATAATCAATCATCCCTGCTGAGAGTAAATTTGTGTGATACACTTATGTGTGTGTGAGTGAGGGTGGGGAGTGGCACAGAGAGAGGGCATAAAAAGCAAACAATGACTTCTTATTACAGCCAGCGTCCGTATGGTTAAATGAATCAGCCTATGATTTGAATAAAAGCTGTTAACCCCCTGGATGCTGATCTCTGAGCGCGTGGCAGCGGTATGTGGGCCAAGATGATCACTCCGAGAAGCCACTCAACCATAAGACAAACATGAAGAGGCATAGTGAACCAGGCCATGTAGAAAATCGCAGCCACAGGGAAAGAAAAACTATCAGTTACAAACCAATGGATAACTATGAATAAAGCATGCAGGGATAACAATGTGAGACAGAGGCGTGCGCATGCCTGTTTGAGCTGATCCATCAAAAAAATTCAGTAGTTCTCTGGGACGGAGTCTGCGTAGAAATTATTTTCTCTGGTGAAGCGTAATTGCATCACTGTAGACCGTTCTGCTTGGCTGCACCAAGAAGAGATTCACAAGGGCAGAAAGTGACACTAATGTAAAACAAACACTCATTAATGTGTTTGTTTAGTGGATTCGGGCTGTTGAGCGGTGGGAGCTACTGTAAATTCACATGGTCACACTCAAAGTTACAGGTTCATGTGGCATTACAGATTCATTTCTTATTCTATAAACAGAGATT
>JAUBNQ010000013.1:9487059-9500552 GCA_032353495.1 Ctenopoma kingsleyae
GGTTAACAACAGGGCAGCCATTAAACACTATGATCCAAACAGACAGAAAGAAAGAGAGAGAGAGAGAGAGAGAGAGACAGTTGCTGAAGTGCAGGAGAAAAAGCAGTCGGTTGAGAAATTGGGCAAATTATTTACATGATCCATACTCTCACTCTTTCAGGGGCTACATTAAAATCCAATCAATTATACAGCATGGAAAACCCCAGCTTGTTGAATGTTGTCTGTGTGTAAGTGAGTCCATGTGTGCATTTATATGAGCGAAGTGAGGCACAGTTCAGGGCAGTTATATTAAGATTGGCAGCAGGAAAGGGTTGTAATGAAGAACTACCGGCGTTTCTCTTTGTGCTTTAACTTCAGTTAAAGCATGAAGGGTACTTTTGTATCACAGAGTGTCCATTGTGTGTTCCCCATCATTATAAAACTGGGGAATTCACTGTGACATCTGAGCACAATCATCCCCCCACTACACCAGTCAGAGTAGCCTCTAGATCATGTTTATCTTGCAGCGTATAGATAGTTTCCCAGTCCTTTTTTAATAGAAAAAAAATGAGATTGATAGTTCAACAAAAGCACTGTGTCCTTCACTCACTCTCTAATGTATATAATTTATTCATCATCATTTATTTTCTTAAATTCAGTGTGAAAACTACTTGAAAGAGTATCTAAATGTGCAGGTGTGCAAACATCACAGATAGATCTCACCGGGCTCTACAGTATGTGCTTGTGATCACAACCTGAACAGCTGGTTTAAAATGTGATATAAAGGGGCTTACTAACAGCTGTGGAGGAACACAACCACAAACAGAGCCAAAGAGCTGTTTACAAGGTCCGAAAAAGGAGAGAAAAACATGGGTGAAAAAATAATAACAACTGCTGCCTTCTTCCTCTTTTCATGAACTTCTGCAGGATGTGTCTTTCATGCCTTACTCTTTTCAGCCTCATCTCCATCCTTCTTTTGTGTTAGTCTTCTCCTCTCACCAGTGTGAAAATGCACAGGAAACTTTTACCACAATGGGACTTTTCATGCATCTTTTGCTCATTAAGAATTTGAATGTTCACTGAAGGCGTGTTCCTTGGGGGATTGGACTGTAGTTGACCACATATAGGCAAACGCTTTCACAAATTAGACTCCTGACAGGCACTTCACTCAGCTCGGCTGGCAGTGATAGGGCCCAGGCAAGCCTGCACTTTGCAACTTTCAAACTCTTACACGGAAGGCCTGCCATAATGGTTTTGATGAATGGATGGATGTCCGGCTATTGGCTTCCATTCAGGCTCTGATGTATAGAGTGCCTGGTACTGGGAGGCTGACGTGAGGCAGAAAAGCTGTTTCGTATTTACAAGCAGCGGTTGAATGTGGCTGGGAGGTTCAGGGAAGGCTTTTGGTGGTTTGGCTTTGAGTGACAGGGTTAAGACTGCAGTGAGCCATTTTGCTCCTCTCTAAATCCTTTTCTATATTGTAATGAGAAGCAGATCTATACTATCTCCAACAGCCTGTAGAGTAATGGGAGAAACAGACACATGGTAAAATAACACATTTTGCCCTCGTCTGTGAAGATTCTCAATCATCCAGATAATGGTTATGACTTCTCTCCTGCTTGATTCTTTGGTCCTGTATTAACTCCTCTTTTGTTTCTATCTTTGATCCAATCTTAACTCTGGGTTTTGTTTTATGATACATTAGTGTAAACAATGTAAGACTACAAATGGTCTGATTTTTTTGTCAGTGAGTAGATGTAACAAGATACTCAGGGATTATAGATGAGACTATGAAGAAAGACTAGATGAATAGGAAGGGTAGTGCTTGTGCCCCTCACTAGGAGCTGTAGGCGCACAAGGCTCAACTCCAGATGCTGCCTGGGTTGCCACATCCTGGTCATAATCCCCCTGCAGTGCCACGCTTGTGTGTATGTGATCACTGAGGAGACCAGTGAATGGGAACCACCTGGGACAGAGAAAAATGACTTGAGGTAATTTTCCATCACATGTTGCACATCATTTTGTGCCACAGGGAAAATTTTAAAGGACATGATATTTACAGCTTGTTGCCATTTAGATTTTTTTCTATTAAAACACGTCAAGCTTAATTCCTCTGACATGTTTATCTACATCACTTATTTCATCATCTTGTTTGAGTGCTTTAGAGTTGTGTTTATATCCAATAAAGCCTGCAGTGTTTCTGTGTCTCTAAGTGTTAAGGCTCAAACTTGACATTTTTCAGTTTGCAATTGAAACGCCACTTTGTTTATGTTAACTCAGCCTGTTTACAATTGAGGAACGTTTCAGACTGAAGCTAAATTAAACCATCGTGCCAATGGTTGTACGTCAGCGCTGAGGCTTTCACGCACAGTCCTGGGCAACACCTACAGGTAACGCCAGTAGCTGGTGAAGCTATTTTTGCAGGCTTCTTCATAACACAGTGCATTCCAACAGTGCTCGTAGCCTATTTTTCATTTAGCGTGACAGGACAATAGGGGTGCAAGTTAGCCCCCTTGTCTGTGAACTCTGTCAGCAGCATTGAGAGGCAGTGTGTTGTAAAGCTCGTATCAGTATGGTCAGGATAGGATTACTAGATTAGAGCTGCAGCCCTCAGGGAGCACAGTGAGATGGACACCTTCTCATGCACCTTGTGGATAGATTCTGTCATTCACTAAACCATGCTGGTCACACATTGTCCCCTGGAGCAAGATTTTTCCTCAGCTATCACCCATCTTCTGCATGATCCCAATGACCCTTCTCATATTAATGAACATGGTGTGCGTATGTATCTGTGTGTGTGTGTATGTGTATGTGTGTCCAAGAACACAGAAAGGGTGGGGCTGAACAAAAATTTGTAAGGCTCAAGGAAAACAGAACTTGCACTTTGTTTGAGTTACTGCTGTGTGCAGACATGACAGACAGAGTCAATGGCCTGTATGAACCACAGCCGATCACGGACAGCAGCGAAGCATGAAGTCGACGACAGATTCAGTGGGGTCACGAAAAAGAGAGAATGAAGAAGAGAGCTCTCCAAGAGGAACACAATCTCTATATAAAATACATTGTTTTAAAGCTGCTATTACATTAATTATTGAAAACTGACAATAACATTAACATTAACAGTAGTACATATTAGTCCTGCTAGCTTGCCATGCTATCATGAGTGTTAACACGGTAAGTGTCGACAAACCAAAAGAAGATTCTGTGTTTTCCCTCATGTCTGTGAAGTGCTTCTTGGTTTCACTCTCATTGCTTTCATCAGGGCTGGTTCCTGCTGCAGCAGGCAGCTGTTTCTAGCAAAAAAAAGCTCTTAAAAGCCCACTTTATGCTACTAGCTCTGCACCAAACAAGAAGCGATGAAAGTTACTGACTAACTGGTGAATACAGAGGTGCATTTAACAGCTTAAGAGCTAGATATGTCCCTGAGGAGTTGGTGCAGAGCAAACAATCCAGAACTGAAAAAAAGAGTAAATATTGGACTTGCATCCACCATACGGACATGAGCTCAACTCTAAGGCTAAATGAGAAACAGTTTGCTAAGACTACAGCTTATCAATTTACAACCTGATGTAGGACATGTAGGACAGCTTGTTTTCACTGCCTCCAAGTGGCAAAGACGCAGGTTTAAGAAATAATGTATTTCACATACCCATCTAACAAAGGCTCTTAGTATATTCTCACTTTTCTGCATGCTTGACATGAACAGTTCTCAGATTTCACTCACATTCAGGGCTGGTGTAAGGGAGGCTCTGTCGAAGTGTGGAATGCCTTGATTGCTACATTTCCTGACAGGGACGCACTCTTTCTGCCAAATACACACCTGCATGAACACATCCCTTAGAGACAGAAAAGATCACCTCATCACAAGCATTAAGCATCAACAGTGACATAAAACTGGCTTTATTCCTGGAATTTTGTTAAAGGTCCAGTGCTTTCTCCCATCATTACACAGTCCTTCACAAGCCCTATATACTCCCCATGCACACATATGTGCTTTCAGTTTCACTCACACAAGCCCAACTCCCCTTGAAACGTAATTGGAAATGGAAGTAGTTAAGTGAAAGTTGAATGAGAGAAGCAGTGGATAAGGAGGAATGTGAGGGAGTAGAGAAATACAACAGACAGAGCTGACATTTGATGGTAAAGATGTGGTTGAAAACGTGTTCGAGAAGGACCCTCTGAATGGAGATTTGCACGAAAATAGACGACATCTGTTAGACCCCCCAGTGTGACGCAGTGCTATACTACAATAGAAACAGCAGCCATTAGAAATAACTCCCTCAATCTTTCTTCCTCTGTTTGCCTTTACATTTCTCTCCCACACTATCCACCCCTCTCACTCTATTACATCATTGCTACCGTGTTTTCCTCATACTGTCGTCTACCCTTTTCCATTTCCTTATCTCTCGATCGTTCCGTTTATCCTGTTTGTGAGAATGTGCATGAAGAACTTGGCCCTGTACAAAATACTGGAAGAACTGAACACTGCTTTCTCCAACTGTACTGAGCATGAATGGTAAAACTAGAAAAACTAGAAGAATAACAGTATACATAACGACAATTGTAAATTATTGAACCTGCTTTACCTGGCTTGGCTTAGTCTTGGCTACAGAAAAAAGCTGCCAACAATACATTTCACATTTTTTCAGTGGATATACTGTATGAACTTCGTGTCTCTGGCAGATACAGAACAACATTAGCATTCCTTCAGAATCATGTTTCTGACCCTTGATGAATCTAAGTCCACTTTTTTTTTGCTCTCTTTTGGTCTCCACAAACTTCAGAAGGACATAAATGGCATATTAGTAGCTAAATGCTCCACTGTGTTCACAAGCTAGCTGTCGTCTGTCCCACACAACATTAATACCACCAGGTGTGGCTAATTATATTTCATGTCATCATATTTTGCCTCATGATTTTTCACTTTTCACTTATGGACTGCATGTAATGTAAGAGTTTGATATATGGTAGGTGGATGGCGTTTTCTCAGACAACATACACACAGGCACACATTTACTATATACTCCTGCTGTTCCCAGTCTGGCCTCTCTGTGAATGAGGTCTGCAGGACAGAGGTTGGCAACAGTCTACAAGGCTACGGATGCTTATCAGAAAGGCTTACAAATCCCCCCCGATGCTCCTGATATGGAGGACAATGGGTATGCGTGCATAGTGTGAGTTCTCTTTAAAGCCTCATTGAAACTGACTTCACTGCTCTGCTGTTTAATGAGGTCAGAGTACCCTGCTGACTGTATTTCATCACTGAATACTGGGCGTACAGTCATAATAAACTTCAGTGAAGTGATCTGGATCAGTCAGTGATATCTTTTTCCAAATCAAATATGTTGGACACACTGTACCTGGTCAGTATTTCAATCATTAAACACGAAATCAAAGGAATAACTTCCACTTGAGCTCGATCACAGTATTTTATCATGATTTCAATTCAAACAATATTTATCAGAGCATTCTTTAAATAAATCCCACAGTTCCTGCTTCTTTGTGTGATCCTGTCTTTGTACTGAACTTGGGGTTAATTGCCCCAGTGGAAGCAGCTGCGAGGCCACCAGAGTTGCAGGTGAGCTTTCAGCAGCTTTCAGTAAACACATGAGCCTCCCACAAAGCTTTGTGTTACTTCCAAAGGATATGCCTGCAATGAGACTGGATAATGCTCAAACAACAATGAAACAACAAGGACCCTGTAGCTGCTGCTGATGCTGCTCACAGTTTCAGAACAAGCACTGCATGAATAAGAAAGTAAAAACAAAATGTAGCCCTTTGCACTTCAATTGCATCAGATTGTTCAGACTAATTCTAAATACCAGAAACTGGCATTAGACTAAAATATAAACTGGGTTATGAAAATAGTTTTTGATGTTGTTCGTTATTCAGAGGGTGTATTTCAGTTACTTCTCTGTAATGTAATTTGGGTTTAACCAGTTTGTTGGTTTTGGGTGGAAGCAGAAGACAGTAGATGTGGTTTACTGACTTTACTATCTGCAGCCCTGGTTTCATAATTAGGTAACTGGGGTGGGGCGCTGCAGGGAGCACAAGGAGGGACCTTTGTAGTATGACTTAAGGTGCTTGATATGCATTGTGCAGTATGTTTATTAAATTATCTTATATAGTGTGGTTTAAGAGTTGATGTTATTTTATAGAAAGCAATCGCAAATTCATGCAAAAAAAAATCCATTGCCACTTATAAGGCTGCAAGATTTTATGTTAAGAAATAATAAAACCTAATATTGCTGTTCATTCTTACATATAGCCTCTTTACTATTGATTTCATTCATTAGACTATATATAAAATGTATTCTATAAATAGATACTTTACAGGAATAGCATGACTGATGATAAATGTTATTGACATACATACAGTGAAATGCTGAACACTGTGTGATGTTTAAATTATATATTATTATTTTGTATTATAAGACACATATAGCAAACAAAATGCCTGTTACAGAAAATGTGTGCAAATCTGGAAATGTACACTTTCATAAGTTTGCATGTACATGCAATATTGCAGTATTGCTAACTCTTTCTAAAAAGTTCACTATGATAATTATAATGAACTGTAGAGCATTATGTTCTATTATATTGAGAATATTGTATGTATGCCATAAAAAACTTACTGTATGTGAGGTAATATTCAGTTTAATGTTGAATGTTGCATGATATGTTTGAGTATGTATGATCTATAACTATTATAATATTAACTTAAAATATTGTTACAGTCATGCAGTAATTACAAGATAACTTCAAATTTGAATTGAACATCGTTGCATTTTTCTTATGTGTCTTTTGTACAATAATAATAATAGAACATCCTCACATGTATTGACGTGAATGGCATTTAAATCTATTCATCTATACATCTATAAATCCTTTATTAAGTGACATGCTATGTATTTTAATGGTCGACAATGTTGCATGAAATTTCAGTTACTTTTTATTTATGGAGAGACGAAAATCCAGTGTTTTTTTTTTTTTCTTCTGCTTGGCCGAAACTCGCGGGGCTTCTGGCTGTTTATTGATCGCTTGAGAGGATGCCAGGTCAATACGCAGAGCTGTTGGGACGAGCCTTGGAGGCGTAGCTCTTGTGAGTATCGGCAAGTGCAGAACGAGGAACACGCTCAGATTGACTTCATGAGGCGGAGGGAATTCAGCGCACACGTTTCCTGCAGCAGAAGCGACGTTATCCAGCGAACTGAAGGACAACAAATCAGTTCTTCTCGTGAGAAAAGGGAGATCTCAGTGGGAAGAGAGCTAAAACAACAGGTAAGCTGATAAAACGCGCTCATGTGGGCATGAAAAGTGGCGTTTCTCGGCTTTTTAACAACACTTTCAACACTGGAGATGCTCGACGCCTGTGACTTTCACTTAATACTTACGTTTACAGCTTACTCTTATTTGAACTTGATTAACAACCTTTGTTAAATATTTAAACCGGATTAATATTACATAAGGCACAATCAGAAAAAGAAAGTGTATTCTTTTGACGTGAGGATTTGTTTGGATCTCTCCATCCTCCCAGCGCGTCTGTGCTCTTTTCCTTCCCATTCAAACACGGAGTCGGTCAGACTACTGCAAACTGACATCTGATAAGACACGTTTGTTTCCAGCCTGATATAAATCGACTGTGACGACAATGACATTGTGTGTATTTGCCGTCAACAGCAGTCTGGGATCTCTTTATTTTGCTTGTGCGTCTACGCGGAAACATGACGTGCTGTCCCAACTAGGCAGATACTTTATCTGCAACTAAAGCCTGTGAATACTGCAAACACTGACAGGAGAAACTTGTGACAAACATGCTGCACCTGCACTGTTCTAGTCGGCATCATTAGCACATGAAAATATCCTATTGTCGCTTTTATTTTCTGTGTATTGGGAAACAAAAGACGTTTTCAGCTAATCTGTAATTAGATGCTAGTGGCCTGAAAAGAAGAGAAACAGAGACACAGAGAGAAAAAGAGGGAGCGAGATGGACTTCATGTACTGTCTGTGTTATCTGAGGGTTAATTGGCTTGAATCCTGTGGGGCTACCTGGCACCTACAGGTATTTTCCATATAATATGAGGGAGTTAGACAGATATCATTGTGAGGGATTATCTCAGCATAGAAAATCCCTTCTTTATAACAAATAGCACTCCCATTGTGTCAAAATAATTGAAAGTGTAATTAAATGTGAGGTATGTGACGTCTGGTATTGTGGATGTTTCATTTAGATACATTACTAACTAGAAGCTGCAATAAAATAAAGTTACTGATAATACAGAAGTTTTTTTTATCAGATACTGTATTCATTAAAGTATTTCCTCAGTGATCCCTGTTAGGAATGGGCAGTGAGGATCTTCTTATTGCTTACATGTGTGTTCTATAACTGTAGATAAAAATTAATACACATTAATTAATACGAAAGTCATATAAAAATGAAATATTTACATAAAGCAGTTTGATTCAATGATTCACAAGACTGCCTCATGTACATAGTATACCAATCCACATTATAGTTGCGTTTTTAGATCATTTAAGAGGTATCACTGCTGCATTAAAATGTAAACTGAACATTGACCAAGTTGGATCTTATTTAATTACTGTTCATACTAATAGGTATTTTAATCTGTTAGCGAATCATACGTATATATAAAATCTGAATTGACAAGTAGCATAAACAGTAACCAAAACTGTTTAATAAATGTAGATTTATTAGTAGATATTATGTGGAGGAGCATGAAGTGGTATATAATGGAAGTATATAGATATGGCAGATATACTGCAGACCAGACAGCTGCACATCTTAATGTAATCCAGGTGTCCATGTATATGCTTATTTTCTTTTGCCATTTCTTTGCAGTTTCTTTCATCATCCTCTGTCACTTTGTGTCAATTATCCCATGTACTGTGCATGTCTCTGACACAGACAGATGTCTGTTGTGGTCACATTTCACCGCTTTCCAACGTGCTGTCTCACCCAGTGGTCAGTGACCCTCGTTTTAATCATGGTCGGACCTTTTTGCAGGCGTCAAGCCTCCTGCTGCTCTCTGTTCACAATTCACTCCGTGGGCGTACATGTCAGACTGGGGCAACAGCAGGGTTAAGCCGCTCATGTTCTGGTTTTGATCTATCACCTTTCACCTATGATCTTTCACACTGCAGCAGCCGACAGTTAAGGGATCTGAGAGAGACATCACAGCCAAAAACCATGAAGATATGTCAGATCAGCTAAGCAGGGCTGGATGCTTCAGTGGCCCTACGCTCTAAAGGTTACTAGCATGCCAGGCAGCTGTAAACTGCTGCCACTGGCATCTTGCATATTACTTCCGTCACTTTACCCGTAGCATACATGCACCCTGTATGAAATTGTGTGCATATGTTCATGTGTTATTAGATTCAGATGTTGTAAAATGACGCATTTCGGGTTACGAGCAACCTTTTGTTTGATCATATGGGTGGTGACAGCCCCTCTCACCCTCTCATTGCTTTTTCTCTAGAGAAGAGAAACATGGGATTTTTTTTTTACTATGACAAGGATGTTAAGGGAAAACATTCTTTAAAGTGGCATCAGGTTTCCCACCCTGACCAACACATTGTCTCAGAATGCCCGTAACGTTACGGAAGTACACCCTGTTTGGAGTTCTCGATCCCATTTCCTTATGTCTAATCTGCACTGTGCTAGTGGAGCTAATGTAAACATTTATTGTACTGCTCCCTGACCACACATCAATCATGGAGAATTCCTATGTAACTGACAGCAGAGAGCCACTAACTCATGAAAGCAATGTTTTAACAAGTTAACCACATTAAAATTCTTCAGGATCTAGTAGCATGCCACGAACGCCTTTATGTTATATTAGTTCAAGCGGTTTGATTCCACATGGGTAAAATAAGCCATGTTTTGTGCAACTGAAAATTGCCTCTTAACTGCCAAAATATGATACCAGAAGGATAAATGCAAAAACTGGCAGCATTTAGTGCTTTGGACACTTACCCAGATAGATATGTGTTGCAAGAAATAATGAGTTAATTTCTTTGTTTTGACAGGATTTGTCTGAGTCAAAGGTGGTGTGCGTTACCTCCCAGTGGTCTGTGATCGACTCCCAACGCTGAAAAATAAGTATGACTGCCAGTGAAATTGAGGACCTGTTGACGTCATGGGATGAACTCAACATGTCCGAAACCTTTAGCAACATATCAAGTGTGGATACAACGGTGTGTGTCACGGTGTTCAACCGCAGTGCTCTGCTCTACTCCATGTGTGTCCTTTACACTTTTATCTTTGTTATCGGTCTGGCTGCTAACGCTCTGGTCCTCTGGGTCAACATCCGTGCACAAAGAGACTCCACCCCTCGCCATGAGACGCACATGTATATCGCCCACCTGGCTGTTGCAGATCTGTGTGTGTGTGCCACTTTGCCTGTGTGGGTGAGCTCACTGGCCCAGAATGGCCACTGGCCCTTCGGTGAGGTAGCATGTAAACTCACACACCTGCTGTTCTCTGTCAACCTCTTCAGCAGCATCTTCTTCCTGGCCTGCATGAGTGTGGACCGCTACCTAAGTGTGATGCAGCATGGAGACGATGCGGGAAGTGCGCAAAGGAAGCTGATCCGCCGTGGTGTATGTGTAGGGGTGTGGCTTCTGGCTCTGGTGGCCTCCTTGCCAGACACCTATTTTCTGCATAGTGTGAAATCCACACATGGAGACTCCGTGCTGTGCCGACCTGTGTACCCAGAGGAAAACCCCATAAAGTGGATGGTTGGAGTGCAATTGAGCTTCTTTTTGCTGGGTTTTGTCCTCCCCTTCCCCGTCATTGCAGTTTTTTATGCCCTGTTAGCGAGAGCTTTCACACGCACCTCTTCTTCTTCATCATCTTCCCCAGTGGAGCAGGAGCGTCGTGTGAGTCGCAGGGTGATCCTGGCCTATATTGTGGTGTTTTTGGGCTGCTGGGGGCCCTACCACGCCGTGCTCCTGGCTGATGCCCTGTCACAGTTGGAACTGGTGACTCTGACCTGTGGCCTGGAGAATGTGATCTACTTGGCATTACATCTCACTCAGTGCCTGTCTTTGTTCCACTGCTGTTTCAACCCCATCCTCTACAACTTCATCAACAGAAACTACCGCTATGACCTCATGAAGGCTTTCATCTTTAAATACTCCACGAGGACGGGCTTGGCACGTCTCATCGATGTTTCCAACTTGTCTGATGCTGAGTACTCTGCTGTAGCTGTAGAAAACCCACCACAGATATAAAACTTACAGAACCCACTGAACATTTCCTGAACACTGTTTCTAAGTGATTATAATGCAGTGAAAACTTTTCTTATAACTGATTTGTTTTTTATCAAACTCTGTTCACTATAAGCATTATGTTTGACATAGGTAACAGTGTAAACAGAAAAAGTCAATCCAGTATCATTGAAATCATATGAAATCTGCTTGATTTAAGACAGGACTGATTAAAAGCACTTAGAAAGTAGTCTTTATTGTAGCCGCTGAAACAAATTGGATTTTGTCACTCTTTTGTAAAGCCAAACAGTTATCATAAATGTGTAAAATTATTGCCTTTACTATGTATTGTCTGTGTGATGTACATAATCTGTTGGGCATTGAATAGTAACAGTATCAGTAGAGCAATATTGTTAATCGTCTAACAAGTATTTATGTTTTTTTTGTTTTTGTTTTTTTTATTCTTTTGTCTCCTTTACATTGTGATGGAAAATTGTCAAGCACTGATGCCTGCTTAGTGCTCCACTTCAGACAGTTCTGCCTCATCATTTTAGTTGAGCCGATGACTGGTTCAGTGTAGTCCTGCTGTCTCATTATTAACCATAACCTCATATCACATCCGCTGAATCCTTCAGGCACATAATGAATGAATTTTAACTGTTTTGCGCAACTTAGGTTTGTAAATCATTTAGTGAAGTATGTTCTATGTGCATTGCTTAATCAATTTTTAAACATTTTTGGAAATATACCGGTAGTTGTTTTAGCAAAGTAGAATGAGAAGATTAATACCATCACTATAAATTAAATACAGAGTTACAGCCAACAGTTCATTAGCTTTGCTTAGCATAAAGACTAGAATTGTAATTTATGTGTTATGTCTTGTTGTAATTTGGTGACAAATGTAAAGATGAAGTACAGTATAATCTCACACCCAACAACACAGTATCCTTAAACACTTCTTTTTCAGTTTTTTAAATTTGTAAACCTTAGAGATACTGGTCAGTGGATGATATTTTTTATTTTTTATCTAGTGTCTGTGCCAAGATGTCAACCTTCTCATCTCACTGAAACAGTGTGTTGCCAAAAATGTCAAACTGTTTATTCATTCAAAAAACAAAAACAAAAACAAAAAAATGTGTTATAAAGATTTGCATCAACAACACTGCAAATAATTAACTGAGCTCAAAGAGCAGATACATGTAGCTCCTATCTCTTCTGAAATGTACAGTATTGTGTAATACTGCACTGTTTCGCATCAGTACTACGTACATGTCTAAGTAATCGTGCTGCTGCTGATTTTGATGACCAAATAAACTCATTTATAGCTTTACTCCTCTCATGAAAGCAGCAGCTGTGGTGTGTGACAACCAAGTGTTTATTGGGGACCAAATAACAAAAGCATCACTACATTACTTTATAGCTTGTTTGCGTGTGCCACAGCTTGATACCAAGAGATGACATTGTATATGTCAAAACATTGAGTTGTACAGTTTACTCACTGTCTGTTGTAGGAAACAACATGTTCTTTTGATATACTGACATAGAGTGCATTGTGTCATGTGATTAGTTACACATGGATGCTGTTATACTGGAAAGATTTCATGTTGCGATTACAAAAGACTGGAGACATGAACATGTGTCTACAAGAACAGAGACAATCCTTTGTTGTAGTAATGTGTAACATGTGTTTTTTATATATTAAATACAAAACAAAATGTTTTGCCTCAGTGATTTCTTTGGTTCTTGTCAATGTAATCTCACGACGTAATGCTCTCCATGCCTCAAGATCCCTAAAATAGTGTGTTTTAACTGAGAAGCTTTGATGGTATTTCAAAGAAGTATTTCAGAAAAGCTTTTACTGTTGCATTTGAGGCAATAAGTTCATAAACAAGAAACAAACCTATCAAGAATTAGCTCCAAGCATAATGTATCAACATCACCTTTTGTGGTTTATCCCAGCTGTCATATGTGTGGTGAAAACCTCTTTACAGACACTGAAAGAAGAAACAAAGGTTACTTGTGTTACTTTAAAGGAACGCTCTGGCTTTTTTAACATCAGGGACAAATGAGAAGAATTATGAAATTATAATTATAGAATTAGATTTGAATGTGCCTCCTATTGTAGCTGTGACAGAGAAAAATCAAAACATTTAGCACCATCAACAGCATGAAAATGTCTCAGTACAGGTGGTGGCTGGTGAAATTATTTTTTGCAAGTCAGTTTTCAGATGCACTCTAACCACATATCACCACTAGTATAAACCAAAGCACCATTATCATGCATC
>JAUBNQ010000013.1:9500652-9511550 GCA_032353495.1 Ctenopoma kingsleyae
GGAAAATGTATTAAATCCGTATTACCTGTCTGAATCCAGATTTGTTCTTTTCCTGACAGCTGACAGAGGAGGCAGGAAAAACAAACCAAAGCTCCGGTCTCAGGACAGATAGTTAGCCAGGACTTCTTCTCAGACCAGTTTCACGGTGAACTTCCGGTTGAAGACATCTGTCTTGTGGGCAGGCTTTGGGTGCAAAATTTTGCGCCCCAAGGTTCTCCTACATTTTGTATTGGAGGGGGTTCCAGTGCGCATGCACCAGTTATAGTGTGAGTTTATAGGCTCGTTCGAGATGAACTTCTCCTAGGAAAGAGATGAGAACAGGCGGCCGCAGCAGGGGGAGTGGCTGAAAGTCTGCTATGAACTCGGACAGTTTCTAACGTTTCAAGCAGCATTCAAGCTCCCGTTTGTACCAAATGCTCACATCCTCTGAGGCCAGATGCAGATTAAATAAAATTTATTTTCCACTAACTGTTGTTTGTTGTTAAAATGCTCTACAGAAGATGATGTGTTTATGCTTTAAAATCCATATGACTCATGTATTTCACATGAAGCGCAGTATAATTGTGATGAAACGCTGTCATCATGTCAGATTGCTGTTTAAACTAAATGCAAACAATATTCAGTCAATAGAAACTGAAGACAGACATTTCAATTATTGATCTGTCACATATACAGTCAGGACTGAAACATCTGCGCAGATGTTATTTTAGTAATCTAAATGTAATCTGTGATTTAGTTTATGTCTACAATCGGCTTTTTCTGATCAATCACAGCATTTATTCTTTAAAAGAATGAAAACTCTGAAGACTAATGAATTAAAATATTTCAAAGCAAATAAAAGAGGAAACGATTCTACTAAACATACTGTTTTGGATCCGACACCTGGTGAGAGCCAGGCATGCTCTGAGGTTTTGCAGCCACTGGAGACCAACTGCATCGCCTTGCTCCAAAATCTGCTGCCACCTTGATCTTATCGTTGCTTATGCAGGCATGATGTCAGAGCAAATCGGCATCTTATCTTCTTCTTCTTCATGTGAGACAGGTGGGGTGGCGCCTGAGTACCCTCTATTGACGGGCCGCCACTGCTCAGTACCTTGGAAAAATATATATATGTGTGTGATTATTGCACCTTTAGGGAGAGCAACTCATCTGTTGTCCCTTTAACCTCAGTACTCGACCTACTCTTATGTGAAAAGAACAACACTCTACCACTGCTATCAGGATACAGTATGTGGCAGCCTTCAAGCTGCCTACTTGCAATAAGCTTCCAGTTATAAATGCTTCAACCTGGCACCTTCTCCCTACTTGTTCCATGAGATAATGAACTCTTTCAGGAAGACTATTTTGGCAGTCAAAGACCACATTATTGTGTCCTGTAATTGGGAAAACTGTTTAGTAGAACATACATTACCCAAGGAAATATTGCCAGTACCTCCCTTTGTGACATTTTTTGTCTCCTCTCTCTAATATTTAAAAATAATTTTAAACACGCACACCCTTTCCATTTTTATGTCTGTGTCATTCATAGACTGGTTCCCTTTTTATAGTTTTACTTCCTTCCTGTATATTTCCAGTGTATTGGCAACTGCAAGTTTCAGTATTTCTCTTGAGACAATATAGTCTTGGTGACAGGATGTGTACTGAACCACTAGTGCAGACAGGACAGGGAGCTGCACAGAAGTTTCCACAGGTCAAACCAAGTGAGTGAGCAGCTCCCTCTTGATCTTGCAGTGTTCCTGGTATGTGCTGATTACCCCTGACACAATCATGGCCTCTCTCTTCTTACTTAATTTGATTGGTATTCCAACATAAGACCTATTCACTTGACCTGAACCCCTTCAGTTTCTGCTCAGTGTTTTGCCCCACTGATTGCTTTCTCCATAAGTGAAGCTCCACTAACTAGCTCATTAAAGAGGATGCAAAGTGTCAATTATTATTATTATTAGTATTAGTATTTTGACAGAGTGATGACCAAATTAACCTGTGCCTGATCTGTGCCTAAACTGGGGGCCCCTTTTAAGTTCCTTATTTCCCTCAACTTGTGCGACCCTTAGGAGGACAAGTGGTTAGAATAATGGATGGATGGATGAACCTGGAGCCTTTGGGTCCCTGAAGAGTCTGGGGTGCTTGAAGCTCAGTTGCTTGCCTGGACCAGTTTCTGATTCATCGCTAACAAACATTAATTTTTTATTATTGCTTCAGGCTAAAATCAGTGTTTGTGTTGGATGCACAAAAAGGCTGATATTGATTTACTTAGCTGACTCTGGGTTTGATGACAACCAAGTATATTTAATGCCAGACACTCATATATACACTAACCATAGATGTTTACATTGAAATAAGTATTATAATTACAGATGAGGTTATATACTGTAATTCAGAACAAATATCGTAGCATTTTTCAACTATCCCATACATGCTGCAGTCTATGAGTTAATAGCCAGTGTTTTACTTGGCAGACACATACACTGTGAAGTGTTTTGTTTTCTTTTCCAGTTTGTCAGTTATGATTTGCTTTTGATTCTGTTCTGTTCCAAATATAAGTTGCTTATGCAGGATATGTCAAACATATTTATGGAACTGAGTGAATAAAATGTTACACTGGCAACAACACGAGCAAACTCCGAAAGGTTTCCCGTATAATACTATGTCGTCTTATGTTCAGCTCAGTCATCACTATTGTTATGACTATCAGAGTTTGATTTAGCAGAGGTAACAGTTGAAGTTTAATAAGGGAGTGTTTCTTTACAGCATGATGACAGGAAGGAAATACAGCGTTGGATAATAATTTAGATCAACACTATACATATATATACACTATACTAGACATATTCACACAGACACTACAGGCCTTTGTAGTTGTAAATGTAACTTTTTATTATTTCTGGCCCATTTCCAAGCGTTTACAATAAGTTCAATATCCAATCAAGTCTGTGGTTGCTTCGCTCAGTCTGTCAAGAATTCCACATGAGGATTTTTGCCGAATGAAGGGTCTTGAATTATTAATGAAGTCCAAGGTGAAAGCAGCAGCTGCTCAGAGGAAGCTTTTGGTGTTAACCTAAAGAAAGTCAGAGGATATGGTTAGTTTATCACTCTATGACTCCAGTGTTATACCCAGATGCTGGACAGATGTTCAGTAAAAGTGGCATCTAGCCTGTATTGGGATCAAACAACAGTCAATTTACAAAATCACAGCTTATTTAACCTTCCCAGCATCGACCTGATGACATTAATTTGAGGGCAGATTCTTTGTGTGCACTAGAATACATCAAGAGAAGCTGAGGTCTAACCAAACCATGTTATGTTGCTGTGTTCAGGACTAATCATGATACTGTAAGGGTCTTGGAGAACAGATGGTCCGTGCACCCATATGTTCTGTTGTATACAGCTGCAGAGAGACCCAAAGGGAGATTTAAATACACTACAGGGTTTTTAAAGGCTTTTGGTTCAACAAAATAAAAAAAAAGGAAAACATCTCAGTCATTTATATTTGTGGATTAACCAGAGTTAAGACAGTGTGTCTGAAAAGAGCTGCAATTGTTTTTCAAATGAAAGTTTTCATTTCTGCTACCTGTTATTTCATATTCAGTGTATTTGCTGTTGGGTGTCTATAATTCTGGATAAAATAAAATAACATAAAATAAAAACAACAAGTCTATCTGCATGGCTGATGAGAAAATATATAAAGGCGTGTAATTTCTGAGAATTATTAGAAGAATTATTCAAAGAAATGCATTACAATCTGTAAAATACCTGTTTGATTGGTCACATGGTCGACTGCAACTCTTACTCTCAAACACATTTTAGACACAGTTAGACAAACATGCATTATATGAATCCTGAATAAGCCTTTGTGATGGCCTCTCCTGTTGTCTACACCCCATCCCTGATAATGTTCAGCCCATAATGAAATATCCCATGGCTTATTGTTAGTGTGGAAGCTCTAATCTCACCCAAAGCCACAAATGTAACTGTATAGGCAAGACACACATGTTTTCATGTGTGTCCTGTCTGTGAAGGCTTGATATTTTGGGGGGTGAGCTGATTTATACCACACTCCGTGCCCAAGCTAAAGTTTTGGTGTTTAGATGTCACCTAATTCATCCAACATCCTGTCAGCTTTAAACGTTCAGCCTGCTGTGTAACTTTAAAGCCGCCCTCCACATGATCAGCTCAGTGGCACGCTTGTGTCAGAGCCCATAATAAAACATCACAGACATGAAAGAGAAGAGAAAGCAGTTGCCTTTACGAGTTATAGAGGCATACAAATCCATAAAAAACATTTCCTGTGTTATTAATGCATGTCTGTCATATATTTTATATGCACCCAATATTGTGTTTGGAATGACAAGGAGGTTGATTTGAACAGTACATTAAAGATAAAAGACTGCTTTCTTTCATTTATGTGCCATAGCAGAAAATTTAGCCTTCTCTGTCCACGAGGATGAAGAGAACTTAATTCGTACCATTATGTCATAGACTTGATTATTGTAATGTTCTGTTTTCAGGCTTGCCCAAAGCCAGAGTACTTAAATTCTTCAAATGGGCCAGAATCTTAACCAAATCCAGGAAATCTGACCACATCACACCAGTGTTAACTTTAGAGAGAGTTACATCAGTTTTTAATGTGTTTCTGATGCCACATAAAATCGTAAATGGAAGTGACCCTTCATACCTGTCTGATATTCTTAAACCTTACACTCCACCTCGTGCTCTCCCGTCCCAGAATGAAGGGCTCCTGTCTGCCCCAGACTTAAAAAGAAGCCTTTTTCTACCGTTCCTCCCTTCTTCCCTTCTTCCCTCTCTTTGTTCTTTCTCTCCCCAGCACATGAACATACAGGCTGTGTGCCTCCCTCTCTTTTATCTCTCCCTCTCTCCTGGAGTGATATTCTGTCCTTCTTCCAGGTCCTCATCATGGGATGTGGCTGTGTGGCCCAGTTCCTACTCTCTGGTTGCACCAGGAAGCTGCTGGCATTCTCCCTGATCATTTTCTGTCTGTTGCCTTTATGGTCTGTTCTCTTTTGTTCTCTCAACTGTCCACTCACTCCAACCAGTCAAGGCAGATGATCACCCACCCTGAGCTGGTTCTGCTGGAGGTTTCTTTAATTTTTCTTCTCCTCTGTCACCCGTTTCTTGTTCAAAGGGTGATTGTTGGGTTTCTCTCTGTATAACTCTATAAGGATTTGACCCTTTTTTGTGCCTTAAGAAGATTTGGCTGTGAATCGGTGCTATATAAATACATTGAATTGAGTTGAATTGATTTTAGCCTTAAGTGAAAAAATCATGATTCATTGTTTATCTTACTAATCTGTCTTCTTATCTCTTCAGATTAAGTGTTTTGCTCTGGGGGTGTAGCTGTGATAATGAATTATAAGACATAGCATGATAACACAAAGAACAAGAGCAAAAAGGTACAAGACCGTTCTTCATTGCACAGTTTGGTGATGTTTGACATAATGTTTGACTGTGTCAACTCACCCTTCTTCCTGACTGGATAATGAATTCTCTTATCTACAGCACTTTGAGGCTGACTGCAGGTAATGAAAGCTTATTTTGCCTCCTGGGGGAGAGTTATAGAATGAAGGTGTTGATACACTTAACTTCAGCTGTCAAGATGTGTTGACAGTGACAACTAAAATCAAAAGTAGGATTTATTGTATGTATGTTCCTCCCAGAAGTGACAAAAAAATACTAGACTTTGGCTGCATGCAATGTTTTGTCTGTGATGATGCCTGAGCACACAAATGTCCTCCTTTGGTGCCTGTCTGGGGTCAGACTGTGGCGTTCCACTGGAAAAACAAGCCTGTTTATTCAGACAAAAGCAGGGCGTCTCAGTTAAGTCAACATGACATCACTGCACCAGAACACATTTTAATAAGCTTCATAACCTTGTAGTTGCCTCCTCTTCCTTTTCACTTTGTAATACACAAAATATTTGTGATTTTTCCAAAATAAAAGGGTTGGTCATGGTTGAAATACAGCACCGGTCATGTAGAGGTTAAAGTTTGCATTGCATGCATATATGACTGTGATATGTTATTCTTTTCAGGGACTAAAACTATAGTTTTGTAACTAAGTTTGAAACTTAGAAAAATGAAGGTCTGTGTCCTTTTTTGTTTCAACAAATTCTTACATGGAAATCCCCAAAACTAGATCTACTAGCTTTTGCCTTTACAAATTAACACAGTGCACACATGTAGTAATTCAATTTATTCTGTATTCTGACATTTTCATTATGATTACTGAATATTTTTAAACCAGAATGAAATGTGCTATTTGAACACATGCCAAAACCCACTCATTCACCACAGAGAGCAGTACTACACAGAGTGTACTGTGTTGACAAAGATGTAATTCAACTTTTTTGAGTTTTGCCTGGAAATTATTAAATGTCTTTAGAACTCCTGAATTCTTAAACATACTCCAGCTTTTTTGACAGTATCTGTTTATTCTCTTTGTATTAGGTAACAAAAACACTTTAAATTAAGGATACAAGAAGACTGGTAAAATAGGCTAAACACTTGACCTTCAAGATCCTTTTAACCTTTTTAATGTTTAACATGATCACAACTTTTTCTTAATCTAAATTACAACCTGTGAGTATAAAAGACTATAAAAATGTGAACCGTGGCTTTGTTGCTGAGTGGAAACCATTACAGCACCTTCAGCCTTTAGTTTTTATTCTGTATAGCTGCAGTTGTGGTTACACTGCATTACGCCATCTTTACCCATTAGCATTTCACACTGTTCATCACGTACACTCCACTGTTTATACAGAGGGTTAGTTCAACAGTTATTGTCACTGATGATGTGCCAGTGTTTATGTCTGTCAGTTACCAGAAGAAAAAGAAAAACTTTCCCTGTCACCTCTTTGCCTTTCCTCCCTTTCTATTTCTTCTTTTTTGCACAGCGGGACAGAGAGACTCGTATCAATTTACAGGGAGTTTCTCTCACCATAGTGACACACACAACTCACACCCTGGGGTGAGAACGAATGTCTGTCATTCAACAGCCACCTTGGAGTGTCTTGACTGAAACAAGAGGTACTCAACACCCTGTATAACACCCCAGTTACCCCCCACCTCCCACCCACAGGAGTGAAACTCAGCTGCTTCCCTGGAAAAGTTGTTTTGGTTGCAGATTTACTACAGCTCAAGCAACCCGCGGTATACATTATATACCCTGTTATCATAGAAAGGAATTCAAAATGAGAATGCCTGTACTGTACACAACCAACATGAACTACAACTACATACAGAAACTTCTGTATCTCATTGTGGCTGAGGTTTGCTGCAGTTGGCGTCGATACAACAACCTCAGAACCTAACTGGTGCTGTTTCTGTAATTCTGATCTGTGTATAAAAAGAGAGAGCTTCCTTGCCACTGTTTTCCTAAGCTTGGTTACACAGGGCTTTATAAACCTTGGTGTGGCTTGACAAATGAGTTTGTAAAACAGCTCCTGAGAAATATAACAAAATCACAGTGAGATGAATGGGAGAGGAAGTTGTAGTTTCCGGGTGGGGCTGTGGGTGGTTTAGGGTGGGGACACTGAGAGCTGACACGCCTAATATCTGCATGTGTATGTGTGTGACACCGAATCATTCACATTCACTTGCCCAACTAACCAAATGAAAACACATCACAGACTGTATTACCCCTTTGGCCTCTAGTTATGAACAGAACAGTTTCAGAAGCTGAACTCAGGGTTTAGTCTCTCCTGTCCTATTTTCACCCATGCAGTAATTTTGAGTCACCAGACTTCATTGTTGTCACAGCTGCAGCTATGTTATTGTTCCAAAACAAAGTTGTTGAAAAGGAAAACTGTAATGAAGCGATTAGCATCACTTAGTATCACCATAGAAGGTTGTTTATCTGCAATGTGGCAGACATGGTACATCATGCTGATTCCTTATACAATACATTTGCTACATCATTTAGCAATAATGTTGTGATATGACATGATGTGCAGTGGAGCAACAAGTCCAAGTTATTTTTGGCTAAAAGATAAGAGAAATCATTAACATTAGCAGCTGATACAGGATAAAAGATATGGGAAACAACCCTGTTGGCAAAGTTTCTTTTGTGACATTTCATCACATTGAATCAAATTTATGGTCTTGGTCATTTGCAGCATTGTCCAATTAAGTTACCGTGGCAACATGAAACATCAAACAACCATAATTTTTGGGCTCGAAGCCAAAATTGTCTGAAAGATGAGAGGAAAGATGAGGGAATGAGATACAGTGTACTGCAGCGGGAATGTACGCCTTCTGTGTCTGATTTTCTAATTAAAGTGGAAACCCCCCCAATGAAAATGAAAAGTATTTTTTTTAAAAATGAAGGAAAAATATGAAAAGAAGAAAACTGACTGGCAAAAATAATTTCATTTTGAGTCTTTCATCATGACTTCTTTTGGTGTGCTTGTCATAGACACAAGGAATGATTATCTATTATTAAATAAAACCTTCAAAAAAAAAGATTCAGTTACAAACTAAACCTCACACTAAAACTTACACAAGGGTTAAAAATAAGACAGGTCACCTTACACATGAATCATCTGTTTTATCCATGCTGCCGTGGTTTTAAATGATTCTGGTGTAGACATTCCTGTCTCCATCAGGAGTAACTGCAGCAACTGTGCTGAACCCCTGCCTTTTCTCATGTTGAATGTATCCAGCATTTAGTCTGATACAACAAGCTTCGCAGACCTGAGAGCATAGCATACTCGTATTCTGTGTCTGAAATCCCTCCCTATCCACTCAATCACTACTACCCATGTAATGTACACTAAGAATCCCATGCAACAGTTAGCAGCAAATTGAGGGTTTGCTTGAGTTTACTATATAGTGGACCCTTTGGACACCACTACAAAACTGAAAACACCCTATTTAGTGTTCTGTATATTGTGTTTTAACACTGATTTCAGGGTTTTACAGAAGAAAAAGAGTTGCCAAATATTCTTAATTATGAAAAAACTCAGACGCTATGAAGTACATTGTAGCTGTACAAAACAAAGTACCATTGTTTTACTTTGGCTTTTGTCAGTAATCACTTTTGACTCCTAAGCATGTTGAATTTCTCTGCGTTTGTACTCTGTAAGCTCAGACCTGCCTGAGTTTTAGACTGATGGATGAACATTATCATTGAGATCGATACGCCACAAGTAAAGGCTGCAACCCAAACTGGGTTTTCCATCCTGCCCTTACACTTAGTAGATGGTTTGTAATTCTATAGGAGAAGTTGGGGGGGTTGGACAAACACAAGTTTGGGAGGAGGAGGTGTGCGTAGGTGTGTGTTTCACCACTTTCTGCTGTAGTATTATATAGCTTTCCTTCACATTCCCGTCACCTTGTAATCAATAATGCTAGAATAACACCTGAAACAGAACAGCCATCAGTAAACTGTCACTCATTCACACCCAAACTAATCCACATGTATACACAAACTCTAAAGCATCCATCATCCATAACTGTCTAGTAGCTGTTCTGACAGAACACACTGCAGCTCCAGCGCTTCCAGACATCATCCATCACCTCGGCCCAGAAGAGGGGTCTGTGAGTGGGACACACAGGCAGCAAACCTGACTAGATTAGGCCACGGACTGGACACACACAGACCTGTGTCTGAGAGTGGACAAGTACAAACACATATAACACCTACATATGCACACAGGTGGCCTTTTTCATTGTTCCAAGCTTTAAAAATGTCTCACCTCCCTCTCTTTCCGTGTAATTATTTTCAGTCTTTAATCCACATATTTAATTAAATCCTCATACATTTTCCACAACTTTCCACTTCTTCTCACCAGACCTTTCCCCTCCTCCTGCTTCTGCTGCTATGTGGATTATGTTTGCTGGACGGTGTATAAATAGTGCTGAGTAGGTGGCCTTCTTACAAAAACACAGATATACAGATATCAAAGGCTCAGTCCCCTTGTTTCAAATTCTATGGACATTAATCAAGACTTGTGTTTCACAGATGTGTCTGAGCACATGTGTGCTCTGCTTTCTGCGTGTGTACGGCTGTAAATGTGCAGTATGCACCCATGCGTGCTGTTCTGTGTGCTTGTGATGCAAGATGAGAACATTTGGTAGCACTTTCTGACAAAGGCCGGTTCAGTTAAAGCTTGAGGTAGACTTAAAATGTCTAAACTAATAGATTTGGTGGTGGTGGGATTCTTAGTGTGCTTTAGTGTTGATGCTCTTCCCATGACCTGGCTCTGCTCTTATGGCAGAACACATGGTTTTATCTTGCTGAAAACCTTGTTTACTCTCACTGGTGTTGTTGGAAATGTTAGTTTTAAATATGAGGTTTGTTCTAAAGGATTTTTAAGATGCAGTAGTAGCTACATATTGTGTGTTAGCATGACGTTAGCATGGTGAAGATGAGATAAAGAGGCTGATAGTTTGGGTTTAAAGATAAGGCAGTGCTGTGGTAACAGTGGTCTTCAGCATGACCTCATTCTTCTCAGTATCAGAGAGTCAGAGAGATCCTGACATAGCTGCCTGAACAAACCACTGCCTCTGAGAGACTGAACTACAAATACTGAGCATCATGATTCTACAAATAACAACTAAGACAATACTGAATATTACGGTGGCCCTGAGAACTCAACACACTGCAACTTAAGGTAACACATGCGAAGAGACAAAACACAAGCAAATAAAGAAAGCATCATGTTTACGTATGTGGTTGTGTTTTCTCTTTGCGTTGTTTTTTTCTAAATGTTGCGTCTGTGTTGTCATATTGGTGAAGTTATATAAATCAGCCTCTGGTGCACAATAAAGTCAAATCTTGCAAGTAAAAAACATACCACTTCACTCACAGCATCATTCACATCACATCACATCACATCACAGAGGATTTCGTAACTGAGCTCTATATTTGGTGATTTGTGA
>JAUBNQ010000013.1:9515727-9539136 GCA_032353495.1 Ctenopoma kingsleyae
AGTATGTGGTTCACTGACCACTCTCCTCCCTAGAGGGTCATTCTGGTCAAATCCTGACAGGAGGGCGTTGGACCTCAGAGAGAATGTCTTGAAGATTTAGTGTGTGTGTCTGTTCAAGCTTGTGAACAAGTACATATGTTTTTACTTCTGTGTATGTAACTGCATATGTTTGCATCCCAGTTATTTGTCTCGCACTGTGCTGCAGTCGAAATCCACGGCTCTTTTCAGAATTTGTTGATAGTGCTTGACTCTTTAACGCTCTCCACAGTGGGTCCAACAGCTGTTTGAAACACCAGATGGGGTCTGGACTACTCATGTGATAGTGATGGTGGTAGTTCTCACTTCTTTCACAACAAATGTATTTTCTCCAAAGGAGATGCCAATGCCAAACAGTTTCTTACATCACCATTTTTTACCACAGTTTATTAGGACTCAGTTACTTTACTTTACTTTACTATACTTTTCTGCAAAGGAGAAAATTGTCTTGATTCATAGTTCAGCTTGCATATGAAGACATAAGGCAATGTGTGTATCATGATTTAAAAGTGCAAAAAGCTATTCATTATTTCCCAGGGAGATTATTTGATAATACAATCTACTGTACATGAAGCAGCTCAGAGAAAAGAAACCAGATCAAGCACTGCAAGTCGAGGAAATAAATAAATAAATATCAAAAACATAATTTAAAATATAGAGAAAAATCTCTTTGTCTGATCTGAGGAAGCATTTTTTATCAAAACTGGATTTTCCTGAACCATACCTTTGCACTGTAAGAGCTCACTGAAAGATTATTAAACCGTGGTGTGTGTTTTTTCAGCAGTCCCTGTGGAAGCACAATCTCTAAATATTAAAGATTAAATCAGGTGGATTAGATTTTTTATGAACTCAGGGGGTAAGCTTTGCTCAAATAAATCTCCCCAGCGGGATACAGGTATTAAATAACAAAACACATGAATAAATCTGTGCTTTCATTCTTTTGTAACTCCATGTTGTCATTTTGAAATGTTTCCTCATGATCCTGTTTCCGGCCTTTTGGAATGACACTTTGTCCTCTGTAGAGCATTAAATTATGACTGGTGCTAGGATCCATTTCTCCCGAAAGGGGGTTTTCACAGGCAATTACTGTTAAACGCTGGACACTAGAGCTCAGAAGTGTGCCGTGGTCAGGGTGCACATGTTGAGGTCAAGCGAAAGAATACATATACAACACATATTATGATGTGAAATGATTTAATGCTGTTTTAATAAATGACATTAAGCTAATACAAGAGCAATAACATCTCACTACATAAATATGTTGATTAAATAAGACATCTTCAGTGTTCTGACTCACTGTATCATTGCATCATTGTAATGGAAAGCCTTTCAAAAAACATTAAGAAGTGTGATGCACAAAACTGAAAATGTTACATTTATTGGCCCATCAAAAGTAAAACTTTATTTAAACCACAGATTTAATATATTATCACTTCTCTTTCACATAGTTCCCTGCTTGAATAACTACTTCACATCAACCTATGAAGCATTCGCTCACAGGATGTATCGACAATCCGCCTGTGCTTGTTCTTAATGCTTCTCCTCATCTTCACGGATATCCCACCATCAAATAGTCACCCAGTGAAAGTTTTCTTATAGGGTGTCCACACACAAGCATGAACATGCTTCCTGTGACCCCCCTTCCACAGCAGGCAAACACACTTGATTAGTAGAATTAACCTATAGTGCCAGGAGGTTGCACCCAGCTGACCGTTTCCTTTCCACTATGGACCCCAACCACGGTGACATAAAGCCCAGGAAGGGAGAGGCTACAAGTACAGATGTTCCACACTCTCTTTTCGACCATCTCAAGGAGCTGGCTTATCGCTGTCTGTTTGTTCAGGAGTCTGGAGTCGACTGCTGGCGGGAAGCAGGGGAAGGTTTCAATCAAGATAATACATGAAAAGTTTGGAGTTGTACCAAATTCTTAATAATCAGCCACTGCACAAAAAGGACCCACAGCAGCACTGTCTACATTTCTGTTCCTGTATTATAATGCGGAGGTTAAAAGTCACATAAATCCAATCTATGTAAGAGGAATGTACACGACTTGAGGAGCACTTAAAGCACACACAGAGGAATTCTTTCCCATATGCAATCAACACACCATTTCACCAGTAGATAAAGGATGTTGTTTTTCAGCACATTATGATTCACAAGGTTTTCACTAGAAATAATTTATCAGACAGTTTGTTCATAGCTGTAAAATGATGATCTTCAAAAAACTGTACAAACTCAAACATGTTTAATACATGCTGCTGCGTAGCTGATAATTAACCACCTGTAATGTCGAAATCCGAACCTCCAGAGACATATAAAAATGCTGCTGAAGCCAGATGTCAGCTTGGTGAAAAGTACTGAATCCTTGTGGGAACACTCAGCGTTGAAAAAACAAATATTCATTTAAAAAGAATACTCCCTCTGAAAGATGTATAAGCACGTCAAATTGTGTAGCAGTTCAGCATTGTGAAACTCCTAAAAATGGCAACACCTAACACAAATGAAAATGAACACAGTGGGTGGAGTTGATTAGTCGTTTTATCAGCATCAGCTCACATTTGTCCCAAAGTGCAGATGTAGACATTTTTAATTGTCTGTTCACAGCTGACTGAGATGCAGGAATGCATGTAACGAGAATTTGAATCGTACGGCACAGACCTAATGGTGTGTAGTCCATGAGAAGCAGAAAATGTACAGTACGTACACAAGCATATGGACATTGATAAGCCAAATAAATTGTGAAAGTTTTAGTATAAAATCTGTAGAGGGGCCAGTTCAAAGGGAAAAGTTGTGACACCAACTTACTCAAATATGATATAGAACTTTGCATATGTACATGTATATTAAAGGCTGGAAAATCATCTTTACACCATTCTCTGTTTTTGAACTGTACTGTGCAGTATATGGATTCATACAAGTGAGAGCCGTATATGACAACATGAATACTACAGTATATTTTGAATATATTTTAGATTTTTGTTTACCATTCATTATTATTCCACATATTCTGACAAAGGTTCTTATGCCTGATGCCATCAGGAAACTGTGGGATTATATATGGGAGTACGATGCTGGTGCATTGCTGGTTATTCTGGAGTGTATTTAAACTGACAATATATCAACAATAAGCCATAGAGAACAGCTTGACTGCATCCTGTCACATTCCTGAGCTGCTGCTCCTATGCTGAACGAAAAAAATGTTTTTAATGGGGAACTCCAGTAAACAGAAGTCTGGGGTTGACTGAAATGATGTGCTTGGTGTTAAAGTTGTTTACAGTAAATCTAAAGGATGTGTCTTGAAAAAAAAGAATGACCCCTATTGAAGTTGAAACACAAATACTTCAACCAGACTGGGTAATGTATCAAGCTTGAGTGTGACTTCAGAGGAAACAAATTATCTAACCACTCTTAAATTTCTATTTTCCTCAAAATATTGTTTCTGCAAACTTAGTTAAACAGAACTGTCACTGGAGCTGCAGTGGATCTTCCTTGGCCCCCTGTCCCATCAATCCTGCTCTGAGGAGTCGGAGAGACACTTTTTACAGATGGTTATGATGAGGGACTTTTGTGTGGACAGACTTATAAAACCCAGCCTCTTTCAGCTAAGGCAAGTTGTCTAAGCCTGAAGTTGTTTTACGACCTTCCCCAGAGACTCTTGAGGCCCCAGTTCTCTGTGACGCCAACTTACTCTACTTCACCCCTACTTAAAAATTACATGTATCATATCTGCCGGAGCATGCCATGCCACCAGTGTTTCCATCATTGCTGCAGTAATGCAAGATGTGGGCAAAACTCATAAATGTCAACTTCTGTTTAGCCAATCTAAGAATATGAGTGAGGCTCTTGGGCTCGTGGGCTGAGCCTCAGCAGAGTGCTGCGGAGAGCCTTTTTAAAACCTCAGCCTTCTGCTGCTTATGAATCACAACAACTTACTCACTTATCTGAGAAACATTCATATCATTCCTGTAGACTGTGGCCAGGATAACGATAATAACAAGATTAGCTCAAAATGATACCAGAAACTTTATCTCTGAAGTGATATAATGTCACTAAGAAATATTAAACACAAAGTTTAAATAATGCAAGTAGTATGAAACATCTGGGACTAATTATAACTCATTCCCTTATCTGGAAGCTGCCCACACAAATCTGTGTCAGATAACCATGCATTTGTCATCACAAGATCAAACTGATATGACGTCATAACTGAATGAGATGTAGGGAAACATTGGGGAAATCAGAACTGATTATTTTTCTAAATAAGTATTTTATATATTTTGCAGGCTATTTTATGAGTAAACTAGTTGCTTCTTATGTTATATCATTTGCTATTTTCTAATCAAAGTTAGGCAATAAAGGCTTTTCTAATGGTGAGAGTCCTGTTTTTTTGAGGAGCATATTTCTTGCAGGTCTTCAGAAGACATCAGAAACCCTGCAGGGAGACCTGTTCTTCATACATTTCAGCTTATTTTCTAAAACCCAGAAAAACTTTATATTATTAAATATCTGTACCCTGGTGGCAACAACTATAAAAAATGATTTCTTCTGTTAGGGTTTTAAACTATATAGTTTTACAGAAATATAACTTCTAGCCTAATTTAAGTGAAGGCACCACAGACTAACACAGACAGATGAAGAGATGTGGCTGAAAATGACAAGCTTCTGAAATGTCAGAGAGGCGTTAAAACATTAAAAATACAGTCAGAATTCTGGAGGGTTCAAAAGGTTTGGCAATTGTATGCTTTTTGCCACTAAATAAACTGTGGCCTACATTACTTAACAATGTGTTTGAAGAAATATAATACACTGATTACAAAACTGTGTTCCACATTACCCAACAAAGTGTCCTATTACTAACATAGGTTTAGGGTTGTGTATAGCAACTCTACACACAATAGCAGTTTTGCAGGAACAGGTTTTGGGTAGTTACAGCAACAACACACTATGGTATTTAGAAATTATATACACACTTTTTACACCATGTAGAACTTTTACTGCTGTAATCGTGTATTCACCATCACAGAGTCCTTCAAGTGAAAATCACTTAAATGACAGCTCGTTACCCGCATGAGTTGAGCGCCACCTGGTGTCAAGAATCAGGTATTGTCTTACTTGGAAAGCGGAAGTTTGAGGCCAGAACGTGGATCAGAAAGTGTTAAGTTACCCACTAACATCTAGACTAAGACCGAAGAAGCTGTCAAAGTTTAAATATTATTTTTCCTATGAGGGAAAAATAAAGCGTTATAACAAATATTCAGTGACTTATACCTTTAGGTTTAAATTGTATTTAGTCTATTTTTTCTATATAATTTGGCTTTTAGTGTGGTTTTGCAGCGCTCCTGGTTTTACTTTGAAGGTTATTAGCGGAAGTAGTACATCGTGTTGTGGCTAACTTGCCCTGGTGTTAGCTGCCCGGCTGCATGCAGAGAGGAACAGCAGTAACAGCATGGCTTACAGTGCGAAGATCGGTCCGTCCATCCTGAGCAGTGACCTGGCCTGTCTGGGCAGCGAGTGTGTGCGGATGATGGAGTGCGGGGCAGATTATCTGCACCTCGACGTCATGGACGGGTCAGTTTATCAGCAGTTAGACATATTAGCTGACATGCTAACGCCTAGCAAGTCCATTGGACGTTCACTGTGTGAGAGCTAAACTTGGCTAACATCAAGAAGCTAGCTAAATTAGCTTGCTAGAATTCATGTCGGTATTTATTAAACTGGATTTTTCTAGCCTGAATGTGTCAGTGGAGAAGCTTTTGAAAACCACAAACAAACAAACAAACAAAGTATTCTGCTGTATTCGAAGTCGAGACAACAGACTTCTTCTTTACTCTTGGTAGTTTGGACATGTTTACTTTCCCCTGCACATGTGCAAGATGTTACTTTGCAACTGTTAAGCAAGATGAATTTTAATGTAGTTGTAAGTTAAATGTCTGATTTTGTTTCCCTTTAAAGACATTTTGTCCCCAACATCACATTTGGCCATCCCATGGTTGAGTGTCTAAGGAAGTCAATAGGCCAAGACCCTTTCTTTGGTGAGGAACCAAACTCCATCTACACACGTTAGACTTAAAAAAATTACCTAATTCTGCATTTCAACTGACTAATGCTTAGTGTAGCTGTGCAGTGGACTGCAGTATTTTAACTGTGTCAATGTTGCAGACATGCACATGATGGTGTCTCGGCCGGAGCAGTGGGTGAAGCCCATGGCTGCAGCTGGAGCCAACCAGTACACGTTCCACTTAGAGGCCACCACCAACCCAGGAAACCTCATCAAGGAGATAAGGGAGAGTGGCATGAAGGTGAGAATCTGACATTTCACTCAGAGAGGCAGAGTTATATTCAGCATTAGAATATAATGCTACAGCTTAAGGGTGTTTTCATGTACAGTCGTGGCCAAAAGTTTTGAGAATGACACAAATATTGGAAATTGGAAAAGTTGCTGCTTAAGTTCTTATAATAGCAATTTGTGCAAACTAATATTTGTGTCATTCTCAGAACTTTTGGCCACAACTGTATAGTCCTTTAGAACTGTACTCATGTCACCTTAATGTGGACAAAGAGAAAAGAGACTCAGTTCTTTTGTGTCCACACTGCAAGTTCATTTAAATGAGGATTCAGTTCTTTTTCCAGTCCACTTCAGCTCTGCTGAGGCCTCAGTCCTCTTTCTGTTCACATTAGGTGCAGTAGTGCTACAGGGACTGCAGCTCCACCTGTTGGCCACTGTGAAGCTAGAAAACCCAATACTGCTTTTCAGTAATATCTAAAAATATTTATCTTGTTAAACAGTTATTTATTTTAAGTCCTGTGGGAGCATTTATGCTATGGTTCAGATATAAACAATGTGTTAAACTTAAAGGATAAACACATGACCACATATGATTGGATACTGGTTTTCTATTTCAGTATGCTGCCTGCATCTGCCCCAGCTCAAAGTTTTGAGGAACAACATAACAGTCAAATTAATGAAAAATAATATTAAATAGCTGATATAGCTCCACTTTAAATATCAGTTCACCATCTATATAAAAGCCTCCATAGAACGAGACATCCTCCAGTAGATCAAGACTGCACGTTATCCTACATCCACAGGTGCCTGGTGAATTTTATCCTGTCAATTGAGTGTTTTTGTTGAAATGGAATTATGGGGCTCGTGTGTGTGTTGATGACAGTGTGCGTCACAGTTAACATACCGGTGAATATGTATGTACAGAGTACCCAATGGTGTCATTGAGTGACTAAAGTTTTTGCGGTCTTTGCCTTTTGTTCCATAATATTTTGGCTTATTTCCCTTTAATTTCACAATAATTAACCAACCTAGAAGTGATCACACACAAAATTGTATCCTATTAAGGCAGCTTCTGTCTGTGGTCTGTAACTGGAGTTATTTTGTGCACCATTGCTACAAGTCAGTTACGCGCAGAAGATGCACTGGTTGAACGAGTATGTTTTACATCATACTGTTGCAAAACAACCACTACTCTGCTTATATGTGCATCAAACATGTTTCGGTGTATTTTTCTAAACTTTCTACCACAAATCAGGAGAGGCAGATTACAGACAATCAAAATAGTACACACAGTTAAAACTGCTGATCACTAAAAATGCGTGTCCACTAATAATTGGTTTCCCAACCATCAGTAAACTCCAGCTCTCACCGGTGTCTCCATCCAAAACTCCAGGTGGTCTCAGTTTGGTTTGTTTTAGAGAGGTCTGAGCTTGTTTGAAGTGTTTACATAAGAGGAAAAAATGCTGACGAGTTTGTTTAGGACTAAAAAGGACCAAGTGTGAAAACACCCTAAGACAATGCATGTACAATAGATTTAATAGGAACCACATTTTAGTTAGGATTGTTTCTGAAAATACTTATACAGAAATCCATACTGGTAGGGTTATATTAAAAGTGAACTATTCATGACGCATTCATGGCATCAGAAATAAACTTACAGTTGCAGTTTTATGATGATTACTCCTATTAACTCTGTGCAAATGTTGCAGGTGGGTTTGGCCATAAAACCTGGTACCACTGTTGAAGAACTAGCACCCTGGGCTAACCAGATTGACATGGCTCTGGTCATGACTGTTGAACCTGGCTTTGGAGGACAGAAGTTCATGGAGGACATGATGCCAAAGGTAAGGACAGGTAGAGGAAGAAAAGAACAGAAACCTTACATACAACCACAGCAACAAGCTATGTTTCAACATACAGGAAATCGGCTCCACTTTGATTCAGAGTTTGCAAACACAGAACATAATACTTACTCTCTTTAATAGGGAAAACAGTATATAACATTACATAACATAATTTTATGTTCACCAAACAGAATGCTGGGTACAGCTCACTAGCTAGGTTAACAGCTGAGAGACATGAGCAAAGATGCATCTGAAGAACTTTCCCTAGAGAGGAGCTGTGCAAAACTCCTCTGTACCTTGAAGGATAACATTGATGCACATTCAAATTTGGAATATATTTGTTAAATCAAGGGAAATGTGAGTGGTTAGCAACCATGTTAATTCTAATACCTAAGCTTGAAGAATAACATATTGTACATTAATATGAAGCTTGATTCTTACTTGCAATTGCAAGTTTGAGAGCTGTCTCTTTGAATACGCTCATATTCTGTGTACTCCTAATTTGAATAAGCCACAAACCTAAAATACTTTCATATGTACCGACGGAATCTTAAAACATAAAATGTTGGTTCATACCACCCGGAAGTAGTAGTTTATTTCAATGGGAACATTTGTAATTTAACCTGCAGCAATCTCTTATTTTAGTCCTAATATCTGAAAGTAGTGTTTTAGAGCTGGCGCTGAAAGATTTTGAGCTTTTTTTTTTCGTGTGTGTGTGTGTGTGTGTGTGTGTGTGTGTGTGTGTGTGTGTGTGTGTGTGTGTGTGTGTGTGTGTGTGTGTGAGATCAGGTAAGCTGGCTGCGGAGTCAGTTCCCTTCGTTAGACATTGAAGTAGATGGAGGTGTTGGCCCTGACACTATTCATAAATGTGCAGAGGTAAGGAATGCACATGCTTATTACTATACACAAACTATGGATTTTGTGATTTTCTCTTACACTGTGTGTACTGTATGTTATTTGCTTTAGGCAGGAGCCAACATGATAGTATCAGGCAGTGCTGTGATAAGCAGCGACGACCCTCGTTCTGTCATCGCTCTTCTGCGCACAGTGGTTGCTGAAGCAATCCAGAAACGCTCGCTGGACCGCTGAGATGTCCTCATTGTGGCGGTCCCAAGCAACACACCACAGCATACAGTGGAACAGACTCAATACTCGGGTCTTGGTCAGAGCAGGGGGCTTCTGTGGAGTTGTGAGCTGATGGGCAGAATTAAATAACTTTGATGTGAATGAAGCTGAATTGTGCCTCTGCAGAACTGTTTGACCTTCATCCTGTCCTTCCACAATCACCTCTTTGAACATTTAAGTCAAAGCGAGTCTCGTTATTTTGAGACAAGAACTGATGTTACACTGATTTAACATCTGAAAACATTCCTTGAATATTGATTTCCTTAAACTTGAAGTTTTAAGTGTAAATTAATTATCCAAATAAAATAGTCCAAGAAGCACTTTGTTTAGAATATCTTCTGAAGTCGTGTTTCGTACATCATAAAACTGTTTGGGTCTTCTTGATCTACTACTGAGCAAAAATGTTACTAACTACATGAACATTTATTTTGTGGATTAAAATGTTTCACTTTTCACAATTATTGCTTCACATATTCTTTGCAGTTTACATTTGGACCTTGATTGTGCTATGTTTAATTAATAAGCTAGCGTTGGCATAAAACTCAAAATCAATCTACTCTGCTCCATGTATTCCCACCTCTTCTAGCTGTGCTACACTCTTGTACATTCTGCCATGGATGGATTTTTAACATAAAAAATGCATAACAATCCCAAAGAGAAAAAAACTGTTGAATCCCTGAGCTTCACTGCAAGCTACATGACAACCTATAGATTATAGGAGGGAAGGGTGACTTTTTACCTGTCTATGTCCAAGGGCCTATTTTTTTGTAATCCATCCATTGTTTCCACACAGCTCTTCAGGTATTAGTCATATGAAATTATGATAAGTAGGAATGGTACAAAACTTACCAGTCAAGCAGAAATAATTGGCCTTCTCTGATTAGAGAAGGTCAGAAGAGTGAGCCTCCCTCAGAAACCTTTAGATGGTAATATTTCTGAACGGCGGCCAACTGTTCAATGAGCCTGGGTCACAGAAGCCCTTGACAGCACTTCTCTGCATTAAGGCAGTGAAAATAAGATTTGAAGCATACGTCTGGTAAATAAATATTTAAAAAAGAGCGACATACTGTAACTTTAAGTAATACATTCAGCATCAGTATAGTTTAATGCTTCTGTACTTTAGATTTTCAATGAATTACTACTTTGAATTACTTACAGCTATTTTATATTGTGGTTTTCCTACATTTACAGTCATAATGAATACTGTTTCCTTTTCACCTCTGGCTAAATATGTGCAGTTTCTCTGTAAATCCAGCTGTGTTACAGACTTTCACATTTGAACATAAAAGACCAACTTGAGGCATTCCTAGTCAGTAAGAAATCATCTAATGAAATTGTAAGCATATATTATTAATTTGGAAGCATGAACAAACATCTTACACAGTTCTAGATTTTAGAAACACAGTGCTGTAATCTATTATGCATCCAGCCTTCATGGTGTGAACATCTCTACTGACAATGCAGTAGAGGGTTGGGTGCAGAATGTGCGGTAGAGTGGTTCACTGCTGAGAAAATAGTTTTGGGCAAAACTTAACTTTATTATAAAGTGTCGTGTCTATCTTTGTGCACAGTTGTCTACCTATGTACCCCTTGTCTTGTGAACATTTAAGACTCAGTCGAACCAGCTATAAGTTGAATGCTACCACTAAATAGTGTGTGAGCGGGATGTATTTTTGTGAATCAATATGTAACACTACTGTCGAGCCACGCTGGGATGTAGATCCCTATTCCTGAGGACACCCAGAAAGACTAAAGACATGTCTGCAGTGTGTCTCATCTCTTTGTCTGATGAAAGAATCCCTCCTGTCAATGAGAATCACCAACGACATACTTCAAACTACAAGCAACTTGATCTCAATAATGCAGCACATGTCTGGGAGGCAATTCACTGACTGAAATATTCATGGCTAAAATCTGTATTTTCATTTCAGTGTCATGTATGATGGCAGATAATATCACAGATAATATATTAGCTCATTGCATCATTGTTTATGAGTATATAGGGGTTCATATAAAGTAGGTGTATGAGGTGTTTGTGTATGATACATGTATTTGCAGATCACAAGGAAATCTCCTGTGAGCGATTTCTGTTCTAATAGATGATGACAGGCATTTTGTCTGCCACTGTCACTGCTGCCTCGCAAAGACAGGGACACAACAGTGAAGGAGTAGTCAGCACCTACACATGCTCCACACTCCTTAAGCCACGTTGCACTGCACTCTCATTATCAGCTAATTGACAGTTGCTTCTCTCTACAGATTATCTTGCACTGTTTACACACCATTTGTTGATCTATTATGAAATTAGAAATGCAGAGAAGGAAATGTGAGCAGCAACAATGATGATAATGAAAGAATAGCTGCAGGATGGTTAAACACTGACACATACACAAACAAATACATACCTTACATGCTGGCCCTTAACCTACACATCAAAGTCACTCCAGAGAGACCTGCCACCTCTAGTGCCATGACAACCACAATCTGAAGGTACTGTCCTTTGTGGTTAAAAGCAGTAATAGATAGAAGATGGCTGGGGCACACTAGAATGGTCAGAGATTCATCAGAGCATGGCCTTTCCTCCCCAGTCACATGTGTGAATTGCCTACATCTTTCACAGCATGTCAGTGAGCGTACATGAGGAAACTTAGAACACACACACAGAAATGAAGAACGAAAGAGCAGATAGGGAGTCCAGAAGAGATTTCACACCAAAAATAAGCCAGGCAGCCAGCGTGTAGAGCTTTTGATCTTCAGAGCACTGCCGTGAGGGAATGTCTCAGTCCTTGGAAGAGGTGTGTGCAGACTTCAACAGAGTACCACAGGGTGTACAACCATACAGTAAAGGCGGTCTGATCACCAAACAGCAGGTGTCCCCAAAGGCTGTCTTGATAGGCTGCAGGGGCTACTCACCCACCGCAACGCACACCACTACAAACAGAAGCAATGCCCAGTTTGAGTATGTGTAAAATCCACATGTAAAGTTTTTTTTTTTTTTTTTTTTTTTTTACCAGTATCTCAAAAAGCATTGTGGTAACAGCAACCATAACCTTATCCATAATCATGAACGATGAGACACTGGATAACGAACCCTTACAGTGTTTTATATGGTGTCAAATATTCAGCAGGCTCATCCACAGATACTGTTTGAAGTAGCTGTTTGTCCCAGGGGAACATGGTTTTTACATTCTCTGTCTCTTTTTTTCTTCTCTTGCACTTTTTGCTGCTATGTATTTTGTTCTACCTATTCCCTGCTGCATTCGCTGTGGCTCCATGATTCCCCCTCCCCCCCTCAAAGGATCATTATATAGTAGAATTATATCTTTCTGCTTTTCTCCTCATTGTCACCACTAAAGGTACATTTGTGAACTCGCTCCTGCTCATTCATAATTACTTGGTATCCCACAGGAGAGCAGGATGCACATTGCTGATTACCCTGTTGTTGTTGCGCACAGTTATTTATGCATAAAGGCCTCGTCTGATTGAGAATATATAGTCATATTAACAATTAAAAGACACCTTAGAATAACATTTCTTTGTCCTGCAGCAATATGTGCTGCTCTCTGGTATATACTGTATCTATGATGGATAAATGATTCACAGAGGGGGGCTAAAACAGCTGTTAGCCCCTGTTACATTTTAGTTTCCACTTCCTGTAATGCTGTTTAAAGTGCCTGAAGGTATAGCGCTGTGGTGGTGATATTTTCAGTTCATCTTTTCTTACAGATTGTAATTATTCATTTACGTGTATGGATTTCTTTTCATATTGTGGCTACAACTCTGCTTGGCCCAGCTGGGATGGAATACAGGAAATTAAAGTCAGTGCTCTATTTTGTTAGATTGCAGCCATAGCATTAAATGTTAAGTGTTAATTAATTAAATATTTTGGTTAATGATCACATACCTGCAGAGTGCATTCCCATCAGCGTCTGTTGTACTTTATATTTAGTAGTTTACTCTCTAAACTTAATGAACATAACTTCTAAACATCAGTGTAACTTTACTTGCATTTACTACTTACTTTGCAGATTAAGATTTCTATTTTCTATACTGTTCTGTAATATTTTTTTTAACAGCTACTGCAACACTGAAATTTCCTTTTGGGGATCATTAAAGTATTTATCTATCTAGTCCATTTTAAAAGTGCTTCAGGACAATTTTCTTCTATTTGCTCCTTCAACAGAGGTAACGTGTTAGGCAAACACTGATAAAAAAAAAAAAAAACACTCTTACTACTATACTTAAAAGTCCTATATTTGTCCTATCATAAGTTGAAGAATACTGTTTGTAGAAAAGGTCAAGAAAACATAGTCTTATCTAAACTTTCCTGACAAATGATTCATTCATCAAGGTCAATACACTGATCAGGTATTAAATGTTCATTTAAATTCTCAATAAAACAAATAAACAACGAATGCCTGGAACAGTTAATTAGCTCTACATCTGAATCTCCAGGCTTCCACACGGCCCCATGAGAGTAGAGACTAAATGCAGAGATCCCAGCGGAATATTGTCTCAGTAGCAACCTTGGAATCTTTTTACTTCATCTTAGACAGAGCCAGTGGATGCACACACAGATTTTAGTGTCTATCAATTATGGATGAAAGGAGAATATTCCAGTGTGTGTGTTTGTAAATTTGTGTTTTTAATTTATAATGAATGATGTGGGACCCTCAGTATTTTTGTTGTTTGGATATCAGTAGGTGTCTCATGTGTGCTGAGTTGCATGTGAATCATTTTAATGATAATCTTGACATTTCTTTAACTAAAAAACCCTAAATACAACTTTTTTTTGTCTGCTGAATTTACAGTGAGCAAAATGTCTCAGAGATGACTGATGCTGATGGCACATCCGTAGTAAATGGCAATAGCGAGTGTCATTTTCTGCAGTATGGGTGGTACATCTGTTCTTCTCCTACATATATTGCTAACTTACGCCACCCCTCTATTTGAACCACAGAGAGGGAAACCAACGCGCTACTTGAAATGTGAATGTTTACAGCAAGATTATTTTCTGTTTTTATTGACTCACACTGCACATCACTGAATGACTCATACCACATGAAGGTGAGCTCAACAAGGCCTGTGCAGGCTTCAGCAGAGCAGTCAATTTGTAAATTTTGTAGCTCTAGCTTCATTTCTATGAACAGAACAACCTGTCTGTCCAGCTTATGTACTATAGTTGATTCTCATTGTGTGTTAAGTCAACATATTTAGGAACAGAAGCAAATATTTCTCTTTGCTATTGACACTTATGCGCTATTGCTGTGCACCAGTCTTCATGGATTTCTTTTCTCTGTCTTTGTTACTATAGACACTCATCACAGTGAAAGCAGGAGAACCCATGTCGTGTTTTTACATTTTCTTCAGCACTACCTCCCTCACTTGTAATAAATCATAATCTATTTTCCTGACTGCTGCCCTGCCAGTCTGGATCATTAAGCATTGTCTGCCCATGTGTGCCCTCTGGTGTCTGCATCCTCAGTGAGGACTATGGATTTGTTAGTGTTGCTTACTTTTATGCAAAACAGATCTTTGCTCATAGGGTGTGCGCTGAAGAAAACTGAGACAAGAGAACAAAAAAAAAAAAAAAAATCAGGGAGAAAGTGGGACAGGGAGACAGCGCTCAAAGGGGGAAGGATTTTGTGTTTTTGCATCCTGTGAAGTTGTGATGAAGCCGGCTGACAATAACATCAGCAGCATCAGTGTGCTTGCTACCACTGCTAGCAGAATCAATAGATCTTTGAGTGTGGGGCCTCTTTCAGTCAAGGCAGAATGTTTTGTCAAGAATCGACCAGAATCTCTCATAGGGGAATCTGCATACATCACAAAACGGACAAAATGAACCACTAATTCAACAAGCAAACACACAAGCTATGTGTCACCTTAACTTATGCTATAGGTTGTAGCATTCGAAGGTACATGTAAACATTTGAGGGGGTGAGAAGTCCATCAGCACTGACTGAGTTAGGAGGTACACTGGTAGATCACAGTTGTTATGGGAAACCTGGATCACTGGTTTTAATTCATCTCCAAACACTTCAAAATGCTTATGGTTGTAATGAAAACATGAAGATGCACTGAATGTATTTATTGCAATAAACTGACAATAGCAAAGTGCCTTTTGAATGATCACGATGGCAGCTATTTGAAAGAATAACAAAAGAAAAAAAGAACATGGTCATATAAAAATACATCACTAAAAATAACGTTTCACCGGCTGAACTGAAAACATCACCACGATCTATTTTACACCTAAATCTGGAGCCAATAAACAGCCAATACATGCAGCCCTCAACACACAGCTTCAACACTGTCAGAATATCTGAAGGAATCTTAGGAGGCAGCTATGGATGATATTCATATTAAGAAAAAGAAAGAAACAAGAAAAAAAAACCCAGCAGTTTTACTGTACAGCTCCACTGATGGTGCTGTGAGACCACACCCTCCACCTCCTGGCTCAAGTGTACTGAATTTTGGAAGAATTAAGTGATTTACACTCTGAAGCTGAAGCAGCTGTTCTGTGGCACCATTTATCCGCCCTGCGTCTCTGGGACAATTCAAGATTTATAAAAAGCAATCACTCAACAAACAAACAAGCTTCTGCCTATGAAAAACTGAAATCAGTTTCCTATTTGTTACCGTCGATACAAATACATTTGAATAACATATGGAACTAGTGCGGTCAAATCATGTAAGACCTTTTCCAACATCAATTATCCTGAGTCATTCTGGGGCCTCAAAAAGAAAAGATTTCACAGAATAGATATCCTGCTGTTTTGATAACAAATAGCAACAGGAGGCTAAAGACTGTTTATGACTGAAAAACGGAGGTAGTTCCCACACCACATAATGCAACATGTAGTGAGGCAATGTCTTTGTTAGGCAAAGACTATGTGAAAGAAAAAGTGGATATATACACACAGAGAAAACTAAGAGGACGTTATGCAAAAAAACCAAAACAATGTAAAAATGTATCCTTATCATCCACAATCACAACATCGTACATTTCTCTTTAATACTGCATTTGTCATCAACGTGGATTTTACAGTATACGAGTTTTTTGTATGGTGTTCTAATTGCAGGTGGACTTCTCATTTTCCTCTCACATGGGTGTTTGTCTGACAAAGACTGCGACAGTCAAAATGTTGCCTCATTAACTACTTTGGAGATTACATCATTCAGCGTTTGGGCTACTTCTCATTTCATTGTATGCTGTTTTTATCCAGAACCTTGTATCCAAGATACGTTGTACAGAGGTTAGGAGCACACTATAATAAAATTCTTGTCCAAACAGTATTTATCCACATCAGTATCTCTTTTATAAAAACACTTGTAAACATGGTTAATAATGAATAGACAGCCAGCAAATCAATCGTCCTTTTCTTTGAAGACACTGATCAGTTTAGTTGTGGGTGAAATTACAGGAGATGCATCATATTTCTAATTCACTAAAAATCACCAGCACTTCTCCACCTGGAATAGAGTAATCCACTTGAAATGAGATGGTTAACTTTAAAAGAAGTGAAGAAGCTGAAATCTCGGAACTTATTGGCTTGTGCTAATATTAGCTACGTAATTTTTGGCTTTTTTTTTTTTTTTTTACATAAATCTGTTTAATGAAGTGCAGCAATAAAGCAAAGCATTAAAAAGACAAATGTGAGCAATAATATCAAACACAATCTCCACAACACCCATTCTTGAAACAGATTAATTAACAGGTTCAAAGGGCATCATTGGCAGTCAAACACTGAATGACGAGGGGATGGGCTTTGTGTTGACTCTGGCTCAGGAAGTCAGGGGCAGGGGGTGTTTGGGCACTGCTCTGTCACACAAAAACAATGCTCAAAAAGTTCAAAGTTTACAAAACATCAAAATTCCTCCTGAAATATTGTCATGCAATATACATGTTGACACAATTGAGACAACAATGTCAAGTTTTCATATCCAGTCTGGCAGTGAAAAGGGTTAGACGCAGGTTGGACAGAGGATTTCACACCCCTGCTGTTGCATTCCAGGGAAGGTGACACAGAATTTCAAGTTGTGCCTTGCGTGAGGGGAACTGAGGAGGACGCCTTCGGCTAGAATCCATGATTAGAAGACGTTTTAACAGTTCAGTTTCAGTCGTCTTTGATAAAACATCCTAACTAGGTGTTACATCACATTTCACTAAATAAACGCGACTCAAGCAAAAAGCATTAAGTGAATCCATTTTTGTGACTTGTCTGTTAAACTATTGTACATGTACAGCCACAGTAAATTTCATTATAGGTATAGATATACAGTGTTTTGACACTGACCAAACTTGACAATCTGGTATGAAATGCTACAGACTGCAATGCGCAGGACAAATCTAGCATTTCTACTTCTACCACACTGCCAACACACAGGCTATTGACATAATCTGCTTGGTGCAGTTGCCTGGCAACACAAGCAGCACAGTTTTAGAGAATTTCAAAGCAAAAGGAAAATTTTACAAAGCTATGCAAAGTAGTATAAAACAATAAATAGAAAAATCTTTAAAATAAACACAAAAGTCAAACTTTGCCCACGCCCATTGATTTGTTTTCTTATGATGTGCGGATTACAATTTTAGAGTGTTTCTCCACACACCTACACATAGTAATCTCCAGTGTGGTTCTGAACAAATCAAAATACTTTTTTTAAACTAATATGCATTCTTTGACCTTCTGATATATTTTGAGACAGACTGAAGTGGTCATAATGGGCAATTTAAATAAATGTGCAAGAATTAAATTTCAGTCAGTGACCCCTACTGTGCAATTTAAGGACAATTAAAACGATTTAACATGAGTGTAAAAGTTGTCCTTTTGTCCACAAGACCCATAAACTCACAGCACGGAGTAAGCAGACATTTTTTTCAGGCTGCCTCGGAACCAATCAGCTTGACCCCTCTCTCTTTAAACTTCAAAACTGGCTGCAGAGGACAGTGTGGAAACAAGGAGGGCTTGGCACTGAAAAATATCCCTTGTGTCAAAGTACATATAACCTCAGCAGGAAAGAGCAGTTCATTTATTCTTCATCATTTCCGACCTCCCTCCTTCTCTCTCTTTCACTGTCTCTTTCTGAAGAGAAGGAGAACACAAGAGAAGAGCGGAGATGTCTCTCACTAAGGCCAGCGTGTCTGGCAGTGTTTAAGTGGTGCACCGGGACTGGTTTCTGTCTGCCAAGGCAAATTCATTGTGGAAGCAGGTGGGCCAACACACATACACACACCCTCACTTAGGACACAGAGTTGTGTGTCCTTGCCTTTGTCTCTATACAGGCTGGAAACCAAGTCATCAGCTACGGAGTCAGTGGGCACAGAGCATCACTATGGCAACCAACATAGCGGGCCAGGCTGTGGCCACTCTTGGATCAGTGTGGAGACTTTTTTGGCATCCGTTCAGTGCTGGAGTCGATTATAGAGTTCCCTCTCTTAAATGTTCTTCCCCAATTGGCCAATGATCTCCTGCGCACAGTTTTTTTTTCTTTGAAAAATAAACAAATATTCAAAATAATAAAAATCAAAATGCAGCTATGAGATTTTGTTGTACAGAAAACAGAAACGAGAGAGGCTCATAATACTCTCTTGCCCTTCAATTAACACTCGCACACTTAATCGTGCTAGCACAGGAAACTCATTATAGTCCACACACACGCACACACACACGCACACACACACACTCGCACGCACATGCACACATTTGTTAACATAAAACAGGCAGCCGCCAGGGTAGAAATTTTTAAACCGATCAACTCATTGACTAATTCAACACAGCAGTGAAAGACGGTAAGGTCTGAAGGTGGAGTCCAGATCTGCTCCCTGGCATTGTGTTGGCTGGATCTGTGACATGTGCGAGACAGGAGAGGAAGACCCCGTTTAGTCAACAGAGCCAGGGTGCAGGCTGAGGGCAGGTGGATCCAAACAGGTGGGAGAGTAACTGAGGTGAGGTTCTTTAATCCACAGGAGGGGGGCGCCGTTCTTGCCCTCTTGGCTCTTGCTGTTGTTGCGGCTCTTGAAGCGCACCAGCAGCACGGCGATGAGTAGAATGCCGAAGATGGGGAAGGGGTAAAAGAACACAAAGTAGAAGAGGGAGTCGTTGGAGCACACCACTGACTGGAGGGTGGACACTGTGAACAGGGAACAGACATTTTGTTTAGAGTTGAGAAAAAAAAACCCATCCTTGGTATGGTCCTGAGGAAAATAGTTGAAAGATTATTAACAAAGGAATGAAATTAACTTTTTGACTGCATTGTAGTGTGGTCTCTTGTAGCATGTAGAACACACTTCTTACAGCTATGTAATGTAACAAACTTCATCTAGTTGTAGACACTGGTGAATTAATCCATTTGAATTCTTTAGGTTTCAATATTGCTTTTAACACCATTAATCACTTTTGATTTAATGCTCATTGGTGCATAGCTATCTGTGTGACTTTTGCGGTCTATAAAATCAATGTTGTGACTGGAGAAGTCAGATCATCCATGGCAGGAATGGCACAGAGAGTATTTGAAAACATAAATGTTGATTGAATTATTAATATTCTCGTTAGATGTACTATAACAATGAGAACATATTACGATTGGGAAATATAAAAGAATATAGTGTGATACAAAATGTTCAAAAGGAGCAGAAATTAATTACATCCTATTCTGCTATCTCAAGAATCTGGTCTTACATTTCTAGTATAATATTAGACGGCAGCCATAGATTCAAGCATTCCTCTCTCACACTGTTCATTTTCACCTGCTTTCAGAGAAATATTTAGTTAATTGAGGACTCACCTTGTTGCAGTACATTGACAATAGTGAACCCAGAGTTGTTGGTGGCCAGACGGTACCATGCATTGCGCGGATTGAGTAGCCACTCCTCTACATGGCAGTAGTATCTGCCTGCATCTGTTGGCCGCGCTCCTTGAATGGTCAGGCTGTACTGATCAGAGGTCATCCTCTCAAATTGTAGGCGAGAATTTGGCCCCGCCTCCTCTCTGGGGCTGCAATTTCCATTTCCAAAAACAGCATCATGGCCGATAGAAAACACACACTCCCGCTCTCTTCCTTCCTCACCTGGCTGGTCCTCATCATCCTCAAATTCAGAGCGCTCCACATACCAAGACACAGAAAACCGGGAGTCTCGGGATGACTGGGAAGGAATACTACAGCCCAGTCGGATTGAACTGGACTCTTCTATAGTCACATTTGACTCCATCTCCTCTACCTGCAGCCGAACCTCTGCAGATACCCAAGAAAATGAGAACGAGAGAAAAAAATGGGATATTGCAGTCTAATAATAGAACGTAAGTCACAAAATGCACTCAAGGTAACATTAAGAGCCTCTTTTTTATGATGCATTTAAACACCAAAAACAGCAAATAATTATGCATAGAGGGACACACAACTTTCAAAATGTGACAACAAAAGAGAAAAATAAATACATCCCACAGTGCTGCCCACAGCTATCACCAGTTTTTTAACAAGGTTAGATCCTACCCCAAGGCTAGTGTGTCTGTCTGTATGGGTATGCTCCTGCCCTTCAGGGCTGGTACAATGACCCAGTTCAACAGCAGTTTTAAAAAATGTCAGTAAAGGCCTGGTTTGCTTGGGTCTCTCTCACACACAGTTTGAACGGCCTTCTTGTTAAAACAAAACGAGAAGCAGAGAGGACAGCAGCAGAGCAGGAAAAAGGAAAGTGCTGGCTCACATCTCCCCTCATCTTTGCTCTCAACAGGCAGATTTCTGGCTGACATCCTAGGTGAATGCATTTTTTAACACCTTAATGAATATCCATGATGTTTATACAGCATATTCTATTATTAAATTATACATTTAAAAAAAATTATAAAAGTAAAATCCATTTGGATATGATCTTTCTTCTTACTTCCTTATTTCTTAATAATTGGGCCTGTGTTAAACGTCCACAAATAACCATGTATTAACTTTTGAATAAAGTGAATCGGTGACATAACAGAGAGGAATCAATAAACGACAACAGCAACAGTTTAGGTAAGGATAGGTGCACATATGCATGCTATCGATATCTGCATTTGTATGTGCTCTTTAGCCTCATTAATTGTGGGAGTGATACTGTCTGCACATTCAGTGCATTTCACATCTGTGAACCATGCTTCCAAAATAAGCCCAAGGTAGAGGAGAAATTTGATTATTCAACTACTGCATATATACATGGATGCATACATGCACGTAAACGCAGCCATTGTCTACATAAAATATAGGCATTCTTTATCCTGCTGGCTTATGGCCAAATGTTTTGATTTTCACGTTCTAGTTGGGTAGATGCCATATCATGGGTTTCACTGAATTATAAACAGAACACCTGGCAGAAGAACGCCGCTATCTTTTTTTTTTTTGTCTGAGTCACAGAAAAAGAGAATGTCAAGGATGGATGGGTTGTTATTAATTAGCATTTGGGGGCATAGAGTTTAATTCGTAGAATTGTGGTAAGAGTTATGAAAAAAATCAGCCAAGGAGAGAAAAGGCTATGTGGAATAAAGTACTTGAGATTATAGAAGGTTATATGGTGGGATGTCCGTGTCTGGCAGTAGGTGCATAATGGCTTTGAGCATTTTGAAATTACTGGACAAGAGGATTATGTTAGACGTATGGACCATGATTTGCCGTCTGGTGTGGCATATGACAGCCAGCATGAACTCAACCCATTTTTTGCCACCTTAGCTCTGCCCGGGGCAGGAGTAAGGTCATCAGAGCAAGGAAGCCCTGAGGCCTTAAACAGAGCATGGTGTTGGAGGCAAGGTGAGGGGAAAGCAATTTGAAGTAGGGACTGGCTTAACAATGCTCAACTGGTCTAAAGCCGGACAATACTGTATGTGGTTTTAAAGTGGCATCTGCTGGTTCTCTGCAGTGGAAATAAATAAGCATTTTGTGAAGAGAACAGCAGTTTTGACAGCTTGCTCACCTGGCTGTCTGACCAAAACCTGCGTGAACCCTGAGGATTCCCGGGAGAGTCGATACCAGGCTCCATCTGGGTCACTCAGCCACTCCTCCACCAAGCAGTAGTACGTCCCAGAATCACTGCTCTCTGCCCTGTTCAGCGTCAGCACATAGAGATGGGGTGAAAGCCTCTCAGCCTGCACTCGACGTCGTAGTCTCTCCTCATCTGCATAGGCACCATACTCGAACGCCCCTGAGCGTTCAATTCTCAGCAGGAGTTCATCGGCTTCTGCTCCCATTGCGCGCCTTACGTACCACAGCACAGCATGCTGGGAGTCCTGGCTGGTCTGGTAGGTGATGGAGCAATTGATCCTGACACGGCTGTCCTCCAGATAAACCTGAGACTGGTTGGACTTTTGCACTTGCAGCTTACTCTCTGCAAAAAATTAAATGAGAGGGGGTTCAGGAGGGAATAAGAACAAGCAGACAATCATTCTTTTGGGTGCAGGAAAATGTGAGCACTGGTGACAGGTACACAATGCAATTTCTGTTTTGTGACACAGGACCTGTAGCTGGGTTTATTTCTGGTGGCAGCAGGGCAGGAAAAGACAGTGGTGCGTGGGTTGGTACAGCAGGTGACAAAAAGAAAGAAAGAAATATGAGGGAAAGGCAAAGGAGGAGGAAATGTCAGGCAAATCAAAGCTGAAGGGATGAGAGGTTTGTTGGTATCAAGGCAGAAATGTAATATAAGATGCAGAACAGCCGAAGAGACAAGGGTAAAGGAGAGGGGGTAGACTGTAAAGCAGAGCTATGGATATTATTAGGTAAAATACAAGACAAAAGCAGGGCAGGGGGCCTGCCAGTCTGGCAGAAAGAGAAGGAACACGGAATGCATTTATCAAGTCAAGCAAGGATGGGAAAAGAGCAGAGGGAGGGAGGGGATGATAGAGAGGTGTGACTGAGATGTCAGGAAGGAGCTGAGGCTGCCCTGAGTGCTGTGACAGGATTGGTTACAGTGACATTGGTTGTGGGATAGGATTAGCTGCAGGTACATCAGGTGCGACCGCGACCAGAGCCCTGCTGTCAAATGCTTGGGGAAAGGATTAGTTCAACACAAGGAATGTAGAAAACACACATACACACACACACACACACACACACACACACACACACACACACACACACACACACACACACACACACACA
>JAUBNQ010000013.1:9556308-9580233 GCA_032353495.1 Ctenopoma kingsleyae
AATTAAAAAGAAATTATATCCATAAAAATATGAAAAAGCACATGAATCAATAATTCAATAATAAAATAATTGTTACCCGCTTCCTACGCTTGAGAAGAATAACCAACAGATGCCATATAAGACAGAACAACAAAATTTTCTATTATAGCATTTGACTGTGATTAATTGTGAAGGAAGGGCAACAAAGTTAAAAAGCCCATGACCTACTTTGACAAGGACTTGTCACAGCTCACCATGAAGATCCATTCGGATCATGTTTTATAGGAAGAGTTAATTTGAGAGGAGAGATGGGGTTAGAAAATGTCCAAATAAGTCATGAATGCGTTTGTGTTTAGAGCTTAAAAAAATGATATGAGATGTGTTTGCAGGACACTTGTAAAGTTGATGTGAAAGTGGAGAACAATTGAGAGTAAAGAGAAAGAAAGAGAGAGATGGTGAAAACAGATTGTGAAATGTACATTAGGATTCTGTCCGTTGTTCCTCTCTCTGATGCTGGCTGTGGGTGATTAGCTCGTGATGGGGCTGTCTTGAGATCCACTCCATCTTTTATAATAGGAGTCTAATGGAGGAGCTGCTCCCTCTACTTGCTAAATTTCTCTCTCTCTGTCTTTCTGTCAGATATGCTCTTGAACAGGTGCAACGTTACATACCCAAGTTCAGTCTAAATGTATGCAACATTCGCCCTTACGATGTAATAACAGTACACAGAAACAGAGAGAAATCAAAATACATTCACACCTATACTTAGGTTTGAGCACTCACACCCTCAGTTGCAAATCACAGCACAACTCTGCTGTATTCTCTCTGTCACGCAACAACACCTCCATCTATAATAGATTACAGAGAAGACAGAGAGTGACGAAGGGTGCTGAGAGTGGAGCTCTTTGTGCCTTTTGTCTCCTCCCTGAAGTAGCAGGAACTCATCTGACAAACCTGCTTTACATCTAAGTTCCCAATCTCCTTCTCATCCACCAAGCACTATCTGGGGCACCATCAAGTTGTATTGGTCCAGGGTGGATCTGATGCTTAATGGAGAAAGGCAAAACGATCTCACTTTGAAGTGATTTACTGGCACGAGACACCGTGTGCTGCCTTGGTAATTGAGCTAATGTCAGAGCAGTTTATCACCCATCTCCATGGCCCTTTCTTTGACGAGTACAAATAAATTCTTTATGTATGTGGAATACAGCACTGTTGCTGTCATGGGTTTGAGCCAGCTGAGAGGTTATGAGTACATGTGAAAACAAAGCCATCTTTCTTTGTGGTCCATCAATTCTAGATGTTGACAGCTTGTAATGAGACTTCTTGTATTCGATTGTCAACCAACTCAACACAATCTGTGTTTCTCATATATACTTCCATCATGTGCCCCTAGCAATTTACTCAACCCCATGTCTCCCTGCCATACCCCTCCCTCCCTCAGTCAGTAACTTCCTTCCTCCCAATTAGACAATCCTCTCCTTAACAGCTGACAACCGCATTAAACCAGCATGATTTCTGCCATTAATGTGCTCAGGCACCAACTAGACTGGTGTGATTATTGGCGAGGAATGATTGGAAATCCCATTTTTGGCTCCTGATCTCTGGGGCACTACTTGCCTGGCGAGATCGTATATACAGAAGACACGGGTCTCCTGTGTCAAACACCCACACTGTTTGGAGCTGGTTAAATTATTCTTGGATGTGCTTGTAATAGTACCCATCAAACAGACACAAACACAAAAGTGAAGAGTCTGTGGAGGTTTAGTTAAGCCCTTTTTAGTAAGCTAATGAGCCTAATATGATACTGATCAGCAATCAGAGGAAGCCAGCCCACATGCATGTGTGCTTGTCAAAAGGCTGGGGGCTAAGAGTAGACCAACATCTTTACCCTCTCCCCTTGCGCTTTTTTCTTCCCTTTACTCACCAGTGGGCTGAATGCGCAGCTGAGTCTTGTCACTCTGCTTGCGGGTCATGGCAAACCAGCTCTCATCTGGGTCCTGAATCCACTCGGCAGCCTGGCAGTAGAGCAGGCCCTGGTCCATCGGCTGCAGCTTGTGAATGGTCAACCTGTATGCCGTAGTACTGGTTTTATCCAGCCTGAGGTCCCCTGCTGCCATCCTCTGCCGATATGGTCCCCCAGAGCGCAGAACAAAGTCCCTCGATAAGGTGACCAGCTCCTGAGGTGGGGCAGCTGGATCCTCTGGTGATCGAAGGTACCAACCGACTGACAAATGAGTGTGCTGTACTGTGGTCCGAGAAACCTCACAGGTAAGCTGTAGTGTGTCGCCCTCCACCTTGGACAGAGTCTGGGCTGGAGCTGTTACTGTCAATGAGTCAGTGATGACTGCAGGAATAAAGACGGAAAAGAGAGAGAAAAATTAGCACTGGGAACACACAGACACACAAGTTATAGAAGTGAAAACAAACATTCTGTTGGAAGTGATTCAAAATCTGATTTACTCCCCACAGTGAGGAAAAGGTGTTAATGCAACCAAGAATTTGTTCTGAGGTGACTGCCTCCATTTCCTTATTTATACACCACTTTCACATGTCACTATGAGTTGATGCCGTTTTCTCTATCACAAACAGCCAGATGCCTCCAGAGACCCCTCTGACACCAAGTCTGATTATATCCTCCATGATTTGGCTAAAGTAAACATAAAGCTCCACAGTACTACTTCTACTGTAGAGATATCAAGTTAAAACCGCCGTAATAAATTCAGCCCAGTCCTTCTGCCTACAATAGAACTGAGAACAGAGGACGGCCCATCAAGCCAGATGGTTGAAATCAGTGGAGATAAAAAAAAAAGGGGGCCAGTCAAGTGCAAGGAACCAACACACATTAAGATGTGATAACTCCAGAAAACACTTGAAAAACAGTCCACATATGGACAGAAATAAACATGAGGAAGTATTTTTTGAATATGCACCAGGGTGGCGCTGTCATAATTTATGTGTGTGTGTGTGTGTGTGTGTGTGTGTGTGTACATTACATTTCTCATGTTGTGAGGACCTACATACTTACTTGTGGGAACATGAAAATTATTATCATGGCTTGGTTCAAAGTTTGAGTAATTTTAGGGTAAATCAGTTTTCCTGGTGGCAGTTATGTTCTTTCCCTTTGACCAGGGAACAATTGTCAACTTCCCTCTGGGAACAACTGTAAAAGGATATTATCTTGTTTGTTTGTTCCCTATCGTTTATTAAATACATGACTTCACTACAGCCACATATGGGACAAACATACACATATGCTCACATATGCTCACAGTGCATATTACACAAAGATAAGTATCAAAGTCAATACAAAATTTTGTTTTATATGGTGATTTCACTGGCCATAACTGATGGCCAATGAAAACAAAATTCCTCCACAGAGATGTGAAAGACTCGTTGCCAGTTATCTCAAATAGCTGATTGCAGTTGTTGCTGCTAAGGGTGGCACAACCAGTTATTACTTTTAGTGGGTAATTACTTTTTCACATAGAGTCAGACAGGTTTGGACAGGTTTTTCCCTTAATAAATGAAATCATGATTAAATCATAATTTAAAAACTGCATTTTGTATTTACTTGGGTTTCTTTGTGTAATATTAAAATTTGTTTGATTATCTGAACCATTTAAGTGTGACAAATATGCAAAATATTTTTTTCACAGTCCTGTATATGTACACATAAACAATGCCTAAGAAACAGAAGACATCAGTGTTCACAATGGACAGCAGTAAACCATTTAATCCAAACTGAGATAAAATGAATTGAGTGAATAGTGATATGAAAAGGTTTCTTGCATTGCCATGTAGTGACTGTAAGTCCTTTTTAGAAGCCAGAAAATAGAAGTGTTTTGTGTGGGTTTGCTAGTGTATTCCTTTGTCAAGATGCTTGGCTAGTTTAGTCTCTTAAGGGACCGTCACTGTGAAATTCAGCGTATTTGAGGCCTGTGCATAGACTGTCGATAAAGTACAAATCTCTATGTACAGTCAGTGGTTTGTCCTCATCTCACCTGCTACGACTAAACACATTACATGCAGGACAACGGCTTTATTTCATCTTATTCTGGATGTATGTAATTGCATACTACATAAGCTGTATCCCTATATCTGTGTGAAAAATCTTACACTGAGAGACGGGGATTTCAGGATGAGACAGACACCGCCACAGACACTAATGAAACAAACGGGGAACAAAGGCAGAAAGATCAAAAAAGGCAACAGAGGAGGCGGAGGAAAGAGGTTTGACATCTGGTTACTGGAGTTTAACAAGAAACAATGATGAAAAAGAAGTGGCAGGAAATAAAGTGAGTAATCAGTTGGGTCAGACACCGTGGAACTCTAATGAGACGCTGCTTTCTGGAGATATATACACTAAGTCCAGGCAAGAATAAACTGTTTCTTGTGATAGTTTGAAGTAATTTTGAAAATACAGACAAGGTTTGGCTGAATATGTCCTTTAATCCACTTCTCAGTTGCCTCGAGTGCCTGATAAGCAGTCTGGCAGCAGGGGAAGCAAAGGGTAGTCATGGGCAGCTACAAAAAACCTTCTGCTGATATATTTGTTTTTTGGTTGTATGATAATATGACTAACATGGGAATCGTCCTGGGCCAGTATTAGTGTTTATATTCAAATGCTTTATTTATAACAGGTTATAACAGACTGAGCCATCTGCCTCTCTTGATGGCTGAAACTGTTTGGCTATAATTCTTCATTATAATCATTTTCTAACTTTCATTGGAATTATATTGCTATAATACGATCATGTTATTGGTCTGTAACTTGTGTTATCTAAATTAATGATTCAGAAAAAATATTGTGATAAAACAGATTCAACCACACTGTCAAGCTCTTTGTTTCTTAGCCTAATATTGCTCTTATACCATCAGAGGTTTTGTCTATCATCTAAACTCTGATTTCTCTCTCTGAAGTTCCCTCACTCTGACTCTCCAGTTAACACTGACTGAACGGCAGCCGAGACTTACTGTTACCACAACAACACACCTACGCTACAACTTGCCATTGCTATAGCAACCCTCCCACGTGATGCTGAGGGTCTCTGAGAACAGCCACGAGTTACTATAACAACTGCACCCCTCCAATACCAACTCAATTCTGAAACCGTCTCCAGTCCTTCTGTAGAAAAAAACAGAAGCTGATTCTTTCTGCCCCTTGGCCTGCTTCTTATAGAGATATTTAACACTTGGACTTCAACTCAAGTCCTCTGGACCAATCAGATCCCTACATACAGATATATCTGGGAGGCAGAACCAATCATATCGCACCAAGCAATCTCAGTATTTCCAAGGGTTGAGCTGAGGTTGTAAACACACCAAGATCCTCTGAATTGCCCCACTGACCTCAATCTGGGAAGGATTAAGAACAGCATGAGATGGCATTCTCGGGCACAAACTCAAAAGTGGGTGCGTGCACACTGTTGTGAAGACAGTGTATTATTGACTTATTTCTATCTTAACCATAACTGCTGTGTGCCTGATAACAGCGTTACAAATATAAGTACGAGTATTAAAAGACAAATGTGGGGATATTCTGGGATGTTTTCCTTTAGGTCAACAAAGCCCCCAAAGGCCTAAACCAACAATGATTTGATTATGTACTGTAGCCATGTAACTGACGAATGCAGCTGTTATCCACACACTATTGTAACCTCTACCAGCAAACATGGACATTGTAGTTTATTTTAAGAGAATCTAACATTCATTTTTTATAATATACTGACCTGTAGTAAATACTCAGTAGCACACCAAATGTGTGTCAATCTTCAGTTGAAAATTGTCCCTACCAAAAGCACATTTTATTAATTTGAAAGAAAATATACTATGGTGCAATGTCCAATTGTTTTAAGAAATGACTTATTTTTAATAATTATAAAGTATACAGTATATGAACAAATACAGACCCAAGGACATCATGTGTCACACAGATATTAAAATGTGTTCCTTTGAGCAAGTACCAGATATTATTTTTATTATTATTTATTTTATTTTATTACCATAAAATAAACAATTTAAGGATTTTAAATGTAACACATTCATACAAAAATCTTTAAATAATAGAAATTTTAAAAAATTACAGATGAATTGGGTTATTCTTTACATTTTCAGATGGAAGTTCTCCCATAAATCTGAGGAAAAAATGTTATTCTGCTTTACTGACTGATACAGAAGCTGTCAATCCTTCATAAATCTTTAAACCTACTCTCTTCCTGCAGTACCTCATCTGCAATTTTTGCTTTCATCTCTCTTCATTCCCTATCTTCTCATACTCTCTCAGCCCTCTGAAGTGAGCGACGGTTGTCATCGCTCAAGCTGGCCTTTTAAGTCCAGTCACATAGGGATAGAAGTGTGGGGGACATGAGGACGTAAAAACTGAGGAGAAGTGATTTCACACAGACAACACAAGAAATGAGAAAGACACTAATCTATGAACTCTGATCTGTACATTTTGCATGCACCCAGACTTTAACATCTCTCAGCACTGTGTGAGATGCTTCTTGAAGTTGCAAAGGCAGCAATGATTCCTTACAGAAAAAAAAAGAATGAACAAGAAATCAAATAGATGTTTGTGTGTTCAATGTTTCCACATGAATGTTTGTGGGAACATGTTTTTTTAAAGATGGAGCGAAAACAGCAGATAGCGATGATCCAAGCGCTCGATACTTTGTGATCTCTGCTGTGGTCTTGTCAGTCAAGAAGATGATTACAGTGGGAACTGGAAAGATTCACAGTGGCCTCTAGATGTTAGCACTGCTACATGTGGTCTCATTCACGTAGGCGTGTGCTCTCACGGCACGTTTCACACGTGTATATATAGATGTTTAAATGTCAACTGTACAGGTGGTACATTTTGGGTTATGTTGTTTATTTCAGAGTCTTGTGGTAGCTACAATAAGCTTCAGTTTAGAAATGTCTCTTTCCACTGGCAGATGGCCAGTCAAAATAAAGGAGTAGATATCAAAGGTGTGACACAGGGAATGTCCATAATGGATCTTTCACTGACGTATCTGAATTAGTTTATGTCTGCAGGCATTATGGTCAGAATTTAACAGAAGTTCCTAACTACACTGTATGTTTTTAGATATCATATATATTTGTTGTATGTGTTTAATCTTCTACCATAATATCCTGTTCCACAAGATTTGAAAACAGGCTGCAGGGGGTTGCATGGATCAACAAAGCATTAGTGAAGATGGATGTGAATACTGGGAGAGAAAGCCTGACTCACAGCTGGCAAATAAAATTCAATTCAAATATGTTTGATGTGCTTGAGGTCAAGTACGTGCAGGACAGTCTTGTTCTTCCAAACCAAATGCAGAAACCCTTTCCTTTAGGCTGTACTTTCTGCTTCTCCATAAGAGCTTACATCACACCCTTCCCCAAAACAGAAAAGCACATGATTGTCTTATTACATTAAAATATGATTCTGTGTTGTACAATTAAGGTTTCCTTTATTTGAACCCCACAGCAAGCAAAAACAACTCAATATATAAATACACACAAAGGTGTATAGACCAGAGGGAGATCCACATACTTTTGGCCTGAAGTGTATGATATTCACAGTACTACTGCCTAGCACTGGAGATGTTCAGCCACAGCTGAAGCAGTTTCCACTTTTCAATGTGTAATGGCCTTAAGTGTCTGCCTCCGAGTTTGTGTGTGTTGCTGCAAAGCAAATGGACATTTGGCAAAGCCAGTAGGGTAATTATTGTTAATTACTCTGTGAAAGTGAGAGCAGTGCTGAGAGGAAAACAGAGCAAGTGGGCGATCCTCTGCTCCACTTCATGCGAGTTCAGCGTCATCGCCAAACACTTACCGACCCAGGATGCATGCAACATATGCAGGCGCATCAGGCCACGAAGTAATAAAAAGAGAGATAAATACAGAAACTACACCTGTGTTTCTCATACTTATTATCCATTATCCTCCACTCCTTTGTTCTTTGCCTGTGAGAGCTGTTGAGGGGATGAAGGGGTTCAACTGGAAAATTGGGAGAGGGCAGGTGAAAGTAGGTGGAAGAGGAAAGATGAGGATGAAGATGAACAGAAAACAGAAGAAAAGAGAAAAGATGAATAGCAATGTGGTAGTGCTCTTTTGCCAGATATAGCCCACAACCCCACCCCACCCTCCTCAGATACACACAGGCGCACGCACAAGTGCTTGATGATTCATGTGCAGGAAGTGGAGAAACCACATCAGTTAGATTATTATTATTCTGTTTGTAGCCTATATATAGGTAGTGTACTTGTCCCTCTTACTTTAATACTCAAAATTCATGCAGGCGCTAACAATGCTGCAAATCTGGCAAACAGCAATCAGAGTGAGCACTTTCTCAGGAGACAAGCAGATCTTCAAACAAAACACCACAAGCAACCAATAAAGCAAACTCTCACAAACTGAGGTCTACGTACCATCCCCAAGAGCTTGTACTGATAATAAGGACAGAATACATAGTGAAATGAGAAGAAGGGCAGAATAAGGATCATGTCTTGAAGCCAGGAAAGATACATGTGGGAGCTCTCTTTAACAAAGAAGAAAAGGGTGAGGAAAAAAAGAAGATGGGCGTTGAGTTGGTGTGGGATCTGGGTCCACAGCAGGGGGTATATACACAACACAGGCACAGCATCAGATGAGCTTGGCACCTAATTGAGTTTAAGATACAGAACAACACTCCATCTGTGTGTTTCTGTGATCTCACATATTCATGTATTATGTAATACAGACATAAATGATGCTCAGTGCTGAATGGGCATAATGATGTATTTATGTATTTATGATGTCAATATATTCATTCGTAAGATTACGATTACTGACATCACCCTGCTAATGATAGCAAGCCAGTTAAGCAGACGTGATAACAATTGTAGTTTACATTACATTAGATAAAGACACTGATTTATTCCTCCTCACTCTTTTGGAAAATATTATGGATTTATAAATAAAAGTGAATATTATCAAATCCAGGTAAATGTATTAAAATGTGAATTTCAATGTTGATAGATTTAATTTTATTGTCATTGTGCATGTTACGGTTCAAGGCAACGAAATGCCACGGAACATGACTTTTAATAAATACAGTGAGTAACATAACAACACATTCATTAGTCAGCGGTTATTTCTGTGGACCCACTTATTAAATTAACTAGCTCCAAGCTCTCAGTTTGGAAAGCTGTCAAATATTTGACATTGACAAAGCTAATGTCTTGATCAGAGACCACATAAATGATTTTCACATTGCTGAGAACATTTTGGCATAATGAGTAAGTGTTTTCATAACACATTCCTCACATAACATTCGTCTATGTAACAAAAACAAGGGAACACTATTTTTTCACTACAGCATAATTACTGTATCTGCAAAATATATGAATTAGCTCACATGAATTATTAGCTATTACTGCGTATTTGTTTTACTGGAGAACCCATCACCAAGCTATTTTCAACATTTGCTGTAATCTTTAAGCAAACAGATATAAATAGTGTGTAAACCGGCTCTCTTATGTATGTTGACAAATGTTTATTATGAGGATCACAGACCACTGACTCACAATAAACCCCAATCATATAACCTCACAGTTTACACTATGGAATTAATTTGAGATTTTATGTACCAAATTGGTTCAAATAAAAACTATAAGTTGTTTTTTATATGAAGCACTGCTAGTTGGATGTCTCAGTTTGCATGTCTCATCTGATCAAAGAGCCTTTCCCACAGCACTATCATAACACACAGCATCCAATATTGTAAGAATGTGAAGAGATGAAATAGAAATAAGAAGGGATAGAGGAACAGGGTAAGAGGATATGAGAGATCTTACAGATGCTGTTATGAGATTTTCAGTTAGGAGCTGTGAGGCCCTGTGCTAATGGAGCATCACTCTAAGTGTGCGTGTGTCTCCTGTGCTATAACACAGAGGTCACAATGACTGAAAGGAAAAGGCCTCTTCATTTAATAAAAGTGGTCTCTGAAGCATTCTTTCCTGTCTCCTACACCACCATTCTTCTTCAGGCTCTGACCCATTTTTCTCCTCACAATTTCCTCCTCAGTTGAGCGTTATTCCACCTATGCAACCCCCCCCCCACACACACACACCATCCACACCCCCTCTATCCACCACATTATCTGGTGAGTTTCCTTTTCGTTAGACAAGTTGCTTGTCAGCACCCAATTATCACTTATTCTGTTTTTCTCAGCCTCCTTCCTCCTCCAGCTTGCCTCATGACTGTCTCAGAACCCAGGCGAGCACATTTTATTGAAAGCTGATCCCGCTCTAACCAGCTTCTACTCTACATGTCAGTTAGAGAATGACCTTATTGAGGGTTTATTTATTCTTGCGGTTATAAAGCCATTAAAGGCAGTAACATCTGCCCTCTGTGTGTGAGAGAAACTGAGGGAGAGAGAAACACAGCTTCCCCCGTAGGTATTACAGCTCATTATAACTAAAGGTAGAAGGAGAGACACATCAAAATCATGCAGTCTCTCTCTCTCTACTCACACCCACCTAAACACCAAAACACATATACAACCAAGCCTGAGGGGACAGCTGCTCTCTGACACACCCAGAGTAGTTTAAGTGACTGAGGTACTCCCATCTGCTCATGCTTCAGACCTCTGCCTCAGCTGTACTGCTTCACTGAATAACACAAACGCCTAAAGTGTGTGCTACTTATTAACATTACTTTAACATTACTATTTACGGTAACATACTTACATACACACTGGCAATGGATATGTTTTTGTGACTTCTATGGTACTACGAGCAGCTGCATCTTTTGTTTCAGACTACATCAACATGAAGCCATGGTTCGACTTCATTGTCCATCCAAACAAAGACGTCTGAGTCGCCTTTTCATCATTTACTCTTCTTTGCTTGTTCTGTGATAAATCCACTGAAATTATTGCAGTATGCTTGCTCTGAACAATGCGCAGTGCTGTGTGTACGAACTCTGACAAACTCTGCGAACTAGCACTTATCTGTTAAACATGACAAGTTTCTCAAGAGTTGGTGGAGAAAAAAAAAAGCTAAAAGACGATGAATACTGGACTTGCATTTCCTGGTTGGATAGAAACACCTAACATTTGAATAACTTACAATGATAATATGCCAATGTTGTGTTTACAACTCACTAGGCTTCTCTCGGAGGTTCAATAAATAAAATAATTAATTAACTCTGGGTTTAAAATCTTGTTAATCTTTCTAATCAAGGTACACTCCGACTCTACTGTCACCATTATATTACCAATTTATAAAGCTTTTTTCAGCAAATGCCCTAAGAGTCAATAACTCTTCAAGTTTCACTAGTTTGTTTCATTGACGTACATGTATGTGTCCAGGTTTTGTCACTGAACAGCACATACATTAAGTGAGGGGTATAACAAAAGGCGAAAGTGGGAGAAGAAAAGAAAAATAGGCAGCGAGCAAAGAGTAGGCTTTGTTATTGTAGCAGGAGAATGGTGACGTGGAGTTAAAAGGCTGAATGTTGTGATAAGAGAGGGATCCGTAGTGAAGAAGCTGCTTTCAAATATGAGACACTGTTTACACAAAGGCAGAAGAGGTGGATTTAACTCTAACTGAAACATGCATGAGGACATAGATACACACACAATTACACAATATGACGCTACCTCTAACTGAGGCCCAGCCATAAAATGATCCTGAGTGAATGTGTTGGTAAGATGGAGAGTAAGCAGGAGATTAAAAGGCAAGGCGTGAGAGGAGGGGTAGTCTGAAGAGAGGTGGGAGTATGAAAGACAAATCTTCCTAAGAGCGTTTGAGAAGAGCTCTGCGCAAAGCTATCGTTGACTGAAATCCTTTAGAGCATCAAAGATTTACTCATCATGCCTAAACACGAAATATTCCTTCCAACCACCCCTCCACCACATTTAGGAGCACCCTCCTTCTTCTTCTTTCCCTACATTTTTCTTCTCATCTCCATCAGCTTCAGACCCACTTTCTCCATTGTTTTATCCGTCAAAAAAACCTTCATTCCCATTTTCCACCTTACAGTACACCTGCTCATGTATCTAAGTAACATGAATGGGAGAGAAAAAGAGAAATACATACAGACATCACCCCTGTATGTGTGTCTGTTTGTCTTCTCCATCGCTGCTGTCCTGGAGGTTGTTAGCACATGTGCAGGGTTTTGCTCCGTCTGCCAACATCAGCACAAACATACAGTCCAGAGTCATTACTACTTCTACACACACGCGCGCCCGCTCACATAGCCTTGCAATAACCTGTCTACCTACAGGCACATACACACACACGCACACAGGAACACAAACACAACATGTGCAATAACTTGTATTCATGCACCTTCCCACTTGTACACTATAAACAGCATTTATCAAGTATATTGTAATTCTAATATTACTGGAGGTGCAAGTATTAAAACTAATAAGCTTCATCCCCATGCTGCACTTAGTGTCTCTCCCTCATTTTTTCTCTCTATACCCCTTACAAGAGCTCCTACCATCTCTCCTCATCCCTCCCTCTATCCATTGCTCTAGCCCCAGATGGTAAAGCACTGTGACCAATTAAACACTTCCCTGGAGATAAAACCAGTTATAGTCCCTGCCATCTGACCATTTCTATGTGTGTGCATGTAAACCTTACAAACCATACTGTGTTTTCATCAGTCTACAAAGCCCTACTTTTTGGCCAGTTCCACACGCCTTCTATCTTTAGAAAAGGTGCACTGGCATGAGACCAGTAATACAGTTATAGCTAAACCCTTTGTACTGTGCATAACCACACAATTGCAAGATCTAGAGTATCCCATCATTAAAGCACAGTGCAAAGCAGGGGTTGAGTGGAGAGCAACTAAGGGAGGTGGGCACTGCTCAATCACCAGGCAACTATCCAGCATGGCAGCAGATGAGGGAGCAACTGTCTGTCTGAGCTGCCAGCACTGAGACATATGCCATCCCCACCCTGCCCCTCTCATAAACACACAACCCACATACACCAATCTCTCTACCCACATCCCACAGTGGCCACCATGGCATGGGGGCACAGGTGGCAGCATATGTCTGCTGTCCATGCCTCAGTCAACTGAGAGGGAGGGACTAGTCATGCATGGGTGTTATGCGTGCATGTGCATCTGTGTCCACATGTGTGTGTAAACAAAGTCAAAAAGCCTTGCGATATTTTAGATATTTTCTCAGTATGTGTGCATTATTAGATTCTGTATTACAGATTTTAGATAGTGATATGTTCCTGAGAAGGAGCTTGAGGGTCATGAGCTTGCTTGCCTTGGTGCTGCTTCACCAAAATGAGTTTAGCCTGCCAGGCTTTGCTGCACTTTTACTTTTCAGTTCTACATCAGGACTCAGCAACAGCCTGCGGCTGGCTCTACAGCCCACACTCAAGTACATAAGACGTTTTAACTAAAACTCAGTTTCCCATTGCAAATAATGAGGTGGTGATTAGCATGCTAATGAAGTGGGCGCAATACTAATCTTTAAACTGGTATCAGTAGAGAGATGCGTGCCAGAAAGAGGCGACTAGTAACTTTCTTAAGAGTAACTCCAAACTGAAGCTTCACAACAGAACTCTGTCGTCTAATAGATACAGTATATGGTCACTCTCATGGCCACTATGCAGCTGTTTAACAAAGCAACACGATTCCCTGCCCTTGCTACTAACAACTAACAATCAGCTGCTGGCAAAGCAAATGACCATAGCCAGCTATGCTGCACAAACAGCTGCACCACTGCCAACAACTGGGTGTAATTACTTAATGTCTGTTGTTCTATAGGTGCTTGAATGACCCACCTGAGGGCATGGGTGCCAATATCTGTGGATGTTCTGTACTCATGAATGTGCGATGGTGTCTGTGTCAGAATGTGTAACTGGATGTATATCTTGAACCAGTAGAAACCTCCTGTCCCTGTGTTCAGATGAGGCTTCAAAGTACCTGCCAAGATCAAACTATGCTGCAGCAGCCCGAGTGTCCTAGACCACATTCGCTACCACATGGAGGCTATTTATACTGCAAGTTTCACTCTTTACTAACACACATTTTAATGACATCAACACAAACACTCATTAGCACATCCATTCACATCCATATTCATGCTGAATTCATATTCAAACTGTGCCTGTGCTCTCCTAATCTCTCAGAGAAGAGGCAGCAGGCCCCTGAGGGTTAGCACTTAGCTAAGCTAATCAAATCAACTAGAGGAACAGTAGTAGATCTTTAGCCTATTATATAAACATTTAAAAACATATACAGTCAGCACACACTAACATATGCACGCACACACACACACACATATTTGTTAACATATTAAATCCTTTCTCATTAGCCTAGCTCAGTAGTGTGGGCGATGAACTATATGCAGAGCATCTCTGACACCATTTATAATTTTTTAAGGGTAACAGCCAGAATTTCCAAAGCAGTGAATGCTTGAAAGTGTGTCTGTAGGCTACTAGGTTTATTAATTGACCTGCAAGGGGCCGGGCTACACCACTACGCTGCCTCATCTAGAGATCTTCAGAGGTACGCTGAGTTCCTATAGCCAACTCCTGATCTGGAACAGGATTTGGGTTGGGTCCAAATTAATTTTTGGTCTAATTTAGTAGGTTAGAGTACCACTGTGTTACCACGACTCCTAGGCTGTGATAAATGCTAGCATATCCCAGCTATCACCAGTAAAATGTGTTATTTGAGGGTTATGGAGAGTGCGAACTGTGAAATGCAGGAAAAATGAAGCCTACTGTTTCTGCATCAAGCCTGCTTGTCAGTGTGATAGTGCATCATTCTGATGCCATTGTTGGCATTTTCTCTCTATGTGTTTGTATTATTTATCTGTATGAACGAAGAGCATTTGGATCAGGTATAATTTTCCACAAGTCTTTTTAGGCCCTGTCTGACTATGCCTGGCTCGCTTTTTGAAAATGTGTTTATGGATGTCTGGGATGTTTCAGATCAGGTTTCAAACTTTGAACCCTATGTGCCTTGTGCATCTTATATCCTGTATTTAGCTACACACAGTTTATTTGTCAAAAATCCAAAGTACCTTCCATGCGAATGTGTGTTGTTGCAGACAGTTGGCAGAGGTCGCTTCACAATACCTGTTGAGAATCTGGTTTTGATTTAAACCCTTTTGTTACAAAATGACACATCTGAAGATAATCGTTTTATTTATAATGTATGCTCTAATTTTGCTGTTACAATCCACCCTCTAATGCCCAAACTATAAATTAATGTGCAAAAGTTGTATGCACTAAAACATAGTGAGAAGGTTTATCAATAAATGCCAAGAATAGTTTTTTTTTCCAATTAACTTCATACAAAGTGCAGTAAATAAACAATAAATCTGTATTTGTGACCATCCTTTCCCTTTAACCAGCATCCAGTCTCTTAGGTACTCCTGTACACAGTTTTTCAATGCACTTGACATGTAAGTTTTTTCCTGGCAACATTTCCTTTTGCTAATTTAGTCTGTTTCAGTATCTTCTGTCTGTTCATGTAAGCCCAAACCAACTCCGTGATGTTAAGATCAGGGCTCTGTGGTAAGACTCCTTGTTCTTCTTGTCACTGAATAAACAGCTCTGGAAAAAAATAGGAGACCACTGCATGAAAGCTGTGATTGCAAATCAGGGTTATTCCATCATTTTCCACCATATTTCTGAACACTTCCTAAGTTAAAACATTAGTAATAAGTAAAAATGAATATGAACTTGTTTTGTTTTTATTTGAGGTCTGAAAATACTCGACCTTTTCTGGCATTTAGACAATTTTTTCATTGTCATTTTCATTATTTGTATTTGGAATTTGAGAGTTATGTTGTCAGTAGTTTAAAGAATAAAACAAAAATGTTAATTTTACTCAAACATATACCTTTAAATAACAAAATCAGAGAAACTGATAACTTTGCAGTGGTCTCTTAATTTTTTCCAGAACTGTAGTTCTTTATGGTCTATTAGGGTGTTAGAATAGAATAGAATAAAATAAACCTTTACTATCCCACGAATGAGAAATTTAAGTGTTACAGAGCTCGTATAGCAAAAGGCATATAGGAGAAGAACAAGTACGTTAGTTATCCATATACACAAAATAACCCTATATACATAAGCATTATGGGTCATTTTCATGCTATAGTTTTAAACTGGGACCAATGACATCCCAACCTAATGGTATTGGCTGTTGAGTGATAAGAATCTACAAATCCATAGTGTCTTAAACTTTAGCACATGTATATTGTTGTACATATAATATACAGCCTGGCATCCAGGATTATAGAGTATTAAAGTGTCAGATTTACATATTCAACAGCACTTTTGTATTCACAGTGCTACACTTTCTATTCTGCAGTTGTATTGTCAAACCACAGTGATCCACTAGGTTGTTAAAGCCTTCTTCACTGATGTTCAGTAGAAAGCATCTGTTCCGATGGGAGCACTACAGCATTGTCCCTCTCAGACTCAATTATGGGTGCGACATCTGTCCTGACTGACAGCTTGCTACAGTATGCGACTGCAACTGTGTTTCCTGTGTGTATGTAGTATGCGCGTGTCTGTGTGTGCTGGGTCTAAGTAGCAGTAATGTCGTTGAGCAGAAAACACTGTCTGCTAAAGTAAATGAGATGTGAGAAGAAATACCAAGCCAGACATAGTGATAAAATATGTTTCCATTTGGAGTTCTGCCTGGTCTGCAGCTTAAAGCCAGCATGTGCATATACACATGCACCACAGAGGAAGGAATGCAATTGTAAATGAAACTGAGGCATGTTATGGTTTCGTTAGAGAAATGGGAGCAGCAAAAGCTAGAAGTGTCACTGCAAGGAGAGATGAAGGAGAAAGAAATCTCCAGTCACACTCGGGCCTCTGCTCCTAATCAATACCAACAGACACAGAAATACAGCTTATCTTGTCTATTCGTCTACACTTTCTCCTGTATTTACTTTTCTCTCTAGTACATCTTACTACATCTTGGTCCCCATAAGGCTTCACCCATATGTTAGTAATCTTTTAGAGAAGATAATCATCTTTTTTCTTCCCATTCTTCCTCATCTGTCTTTATTCAGTCATTGATTCCCCGCATAGACTTATGCTGGGTGCTTCAATTACCCTTGTGCCTTTCTTCTGTGATGAAACTCAACAAACAGCTGTATTGACAAAACCATATCATCAGCTGAGGACTGAGGCGAAACTAGACTGAATCAAATTTGGAGCTTTGGATTAATGGAGGAAGCAGGATTCAGTTAATGGGAGAGCACAGAGAAGAGTGAAATGGGAGGCAGGTCTCAGTGTCAACCACTGCAAAAGACAGAATATGAGATGACATCTCTCCATTCCGTCTATCTCATTAAGTGAAGTAGAGAAGTGCAACTTAGCAGCGCCAACCCCCCTGTGAAAAGAAAGGCAGGGGAGAGACACAAATCAGACACACACACTCACAATGCAGAGCTCAGCAGAAGCACAATTCATCCACTGCTACTCTGTTTATATGTTTAACAGTACACAGGATCAGCAAAGCTAAGAAGAATAAACAGTCCTGTTCTTTGTCCACTTCACTAACACCCATGTATGAAGGTTGCAGGAATTTACACACACAAAAAAGATAAATACATTTTGACCTTGGGCCAGCACTGCTTCACTGATTACTAAGTTAGAGTAGGGCCACAGTTTCAGCAGGTGAAATGATTATTTTTCCCTCCACTGAAAATTGAAGAAAATAAAATGTAGGCCACAAATACAATGGAAATAAAAAACTGTGACGCTAATAATATTTGCTGCGGCTTGTTTTGAAAATGATTTGTACAACAGTTTCATTTTTTCTTAATTGAAATTCCTAGGTCTTCTCTTTTGCTTTTTCCTTTACTTTCTTTCTCAGTCTGCTCAATTTGCGCTGGTTAATTGCATTCAGAACTTGTACAGCAGTTAGTAACTGCATTAACCTTAGGAGTCACATCAGGCACAGACTATTTAAAACGCATCCCTATAGCGCCAGATGTATTGTGGGTAATGCCTCAGGGAGGTGTAACCAATCACATTGGAGTCGAGAGGAAGAGCTCATCATTTATTGGTCACACACTCTATTCAGCATCGCCCCACTACCCATTTCCAATACTGCTGCTTCTGTCCCCATTCTTCTCTTTTCCAATTTCCTCATTTCTGCCTTTATGTGACATCCATCTGACTTTCTGCCCTTCAAATCCACTCACCGCCAAACTTAATCTTTTCTAGTGTCACATACGCTATACTACCAAAAGTATTGGGACACTTGCCGTTACATACACACGAACTTTAGTGGCTTCAACTTTTCTGGGAAGGCTGTCCACGAGGTTTTGAAGTGTGTTTATGGGAATATTTGACCATTCTGCATTTGTGAGGTCAGGCGCTGATGTGGGACGAGAAGGCCTGGCTCACCACTCCACTCTAATTCATCTCAAAGGTGTTCTATCAGGTTGAGGTCTGGGCTCTGTCCAGGTCAGTCAAGTTCCTTCATACCAAACTCACTTGATTTGGAGGGGTGTCCCAATATTTTTGGCAATATAGCGTATCTGAAAACAAATGCTTTCTTCCTTTTGAGTCCAGTGGTGGTGAATAACAGAAAGGAGTGAACATTTTTCAGGCTCTGGTTTTCCAGCTCCATTACTACATTACTACAAGACTACTGCCAAATGTGTAGGCTAGAATGTGCATATCTGCCAGCATGGTGACTCCAATGGTGCTTTCTATGACAGCGAGGGTATATGGAAGCTTCATAAGTTAGAACAGTGTGATATTTGTCTCCACGAGGGCTTGTTGTTCTGCTAGCTGTTGGACTTGCTCACACACAGGCTGGTGCGTAGGATGAGGACAACCATGATGGCCATGTCAGGCTGTTGTCCTTTTCTTCTGCAATCTGATGTGTAGGAGGAAGTCAAACACACGTGCAAAGAAAGAAACCACACAAAAACACACTCAAATGCAACAAATTTAGCTTCAGTCATGAAGGTGTAGGTTTTGGTAGGTAGGCTCTGACCTCAAACACCGAGCTTAAATATACGTTTTAGGAAAGAAGACCGCTATAGAAGAAGCCAAACATGATTCTTTGTTAAACCTTTTAGGTCAATCTTTCATTCACAGAGAGTTCTCTGATTCAACTTTCCTAACCAGTCAGCCATAGCGCTGTGCGATTATTAAAACTGTATTTTCAATTACGATTTTGATTATGAAAACAAATTAACTGAAATAAAACATAATGTGAAATTCAGTCTTTTTTTATTAAGCTATTCAAAGTTTACATATTAAATACATTATGTTTCCAAAGTCAATGAGCAATTGTGTTAAATAATCGCAAATATTGACCAAAAATAACCATAATTATGATTTTTGCCATAATCATACATCAGCCATCCTGTCATCTGATTCAAAAAATGTGTGCAGAAAATTATGAAAGAAATCGAATCTAACCTTTCTCTATATTACAGAGCAATGATTTTTCTACATCTCTGTGTCACTCCAGGATTTAGTGGACATAATCCAGAAATTGTGCTGTGATGCCCAATTATTGTTTTCACATGTGTAATATTATCACACTGCCTAAGGCAGAATTGGCACTTATGCATTGAACAGAACATTGTCTCTGTTCACCCGCTTCATTTTCATTTGATTAATTTACTTCAGTCCTGTTTGCTCCCTTCAAAAAAAACATCTCCAACATACAATAAGAAGCAGAGATCATTTTTCCAGGGAGTCAACCACATGCTGCACAGCTGGTGGTGTCCGATTCTATGTGACAGACATTAACACATTAAAACACAGCGTCATAGTATCAGGGTAAACAGTGTCCAGGTGCACTGCTGAAACTGTTCTCCTCCTCAGGCATCAGGTATTAAGTTCCATATTAAAACCCTCCCCTGATCTTTGTACAGAAAGGTGACTGGATGAAACACTTCCCTGTGTGGACATCTTAATGCTTTTCTCTGGGGACAGATTACTGTGTGGTCTTCTATCCCTACAATTAACCCAACCACCCCACTACCAAACATGCACACTGATACGGACACATTTTATCTGTTCCCTCTGTAATACTCTATGTTTGTCCTTTAACATCACCCTTGACACACATACCCTTAAAGGCAGTATCTACGAACTGGACTAATGGAAGAGGCCAGGCCTGATGAATGGAGACAGATGGATGGCAGTATGAAAGACAGGGAAATGAGGAAGAGTAGAGGGATGAGTGGGGGAGCTGGGGGAAGGACAGGGTATTGTTTGCCCATAATGGTTGATGAAGGCATGCTGCTGCTGAGGAATCACAGAGGGAGGGCAGAGAAAAGACGAGAGAGACCCTGCTGTTTACCCACGACCTCCAAAACTGGGTTAAGATGTTAAAGACACAGAAAAAGGCTAAGATAACAAAGTCTCTCAACACCTCTGCTCATGTACTCTGTCTATCTCCCTCTCACATACAGATCTATAAATACTATGTGCTATCAGCAGTTCTGTTTTACTGTGCCCTGTGCCTCAGCCTTGCCCCACATTCAGATCATAGTGCTCATACTTGAAAATACAACTGCTGAAGTCCTAATATTAACACATATTGAATGGAAAACTGAGCCTATTGATCTGTTAAGTGCAGAATAACGCTGGGGAGCCCAGATCACTACAGCCTGACCTGATGCTGACCAAAAAGAAAGCATACAAACATTGATATTTCTCGGTTTAAAGGGCCACACATGGATTCACTTGGATATGCTTGGAGATGAATAAGTGCAACTCAAATGTTCAGCTAATAAGCGCCTGGTTTGACCCTGAAAGAATCCACAACAGAGTGAGACTCAGTTTGACTTCCTTTAATAATCTGTCGAAGGGGTGCACAGATCGCATAGTTTCTGGATAACATTTTTATTTTTGATTGGCCTAACTGTCACTGATCTGATTGTGATTAAATAATGCCCTGAATTTATTTGGAATACAAACTACTAACAAGAAGAAATGAAATTCACAGCACACATACTACAGGGAGGTGAGCTACGCAAGGCCCAACACCTTCAAGGCTTCAAAAGCCCCAGGTTGAAAATGTTATGGTTACTAGGTTTGGAATATGCAACACTAAAGCTCAAAATGTACTTACAACTCAAAGTAGTCCTGTACTGTTACTTTGCTCTGTTTATGTGAAACCTTGCCAATTTCACTGATACTACTGCTACAGGAAGCACATATATCTGTGTACTATTCTAGAAAAGAAATCCTGATGTTTTTTCTTAGCCGACTTCTATGATGAAGCTGCAATGTGCATTGTACCTTTCTGGTTACTTAAAGGCAACAGAATATATACACAAAACATGTAATATAGTTTATGAGAAACTGGGGAAACCATTAGTAGTTCTGCCTCGGGCTCTCCTGGCAGGTTAATGCAGCCTTGGAAGTTGTGCAAGACTCCATGAATAAAAAATATACCAAAAAGATGTATGAAACTTGTTGGGCAGGTAATTACCAATTCATGGGGTTTATTGGCTGCTTATGTTTGGTGGGCGATAGATCGATTAAGATTCCCTGTTGAATTCATCTATACAGCAACCTCTGACTGAGGCTGGATTTCAGTTTAACCTCTATAACACGGACACGTGATTTATCAGTACATTGACAGCTGTTTACATGTGTACTTGTGCTTAGAGACTCACCAGTGAGGTTGGTGCGGGCACTGTAGGATCCCAAGTATCGGCCATCCGTGTTGGGTGTGTAACACTCAAACAGACCCTGATCATTGGCCTGGACTTTGGTGATGTGAAGCACAGCAGAGTCGCGGCTCAGCCTCTCCACATAGATCTCTTTACTATTCACTCTCTGGGCGTACACAGCGTAGGCATAGTTTTGCTGAGCCGTGCTCACAATGCGGATTTCCCGGTCCGGTGCTGATGGCAAGTACATAGACCACTCAAAATCCTGCTCCACACCTTCTTTGTAGCCTGTCACATTGCACCAGATGGTCACATGGGAGCCCTCGGTACGTATCAGCGGTCCACTCTGCACTGTTACCAGTCTCTGAGCCACGGCAACACCAGCTATAGAGGTGAGAAGAGAGAGATGGAGGGAAAAAAGAGGGAGGGGATGGGGTGAAGCCAGGGACAGAGGAAAGGGAGAACATGGATTACAAAACTGCAGATTAAATATTTAGTGGTGGCAGAGTTTATGCACCTCACATCTCCCAGGAAATATAGAAACAGCGTGACATGAGCAGCTAAGCATTCTGGAGAGTGCTTACTGAGGTTAAGGTGTGCACATATACACACTCACAGTTTTTTAACACCACTAACCACTTGGAGTGTTCACAGTAACTCTCTTTAACTGCCATCATCGAATCATTCTCTCTGCTAATACACACACTCACATGTTAACCCTTCACCACAAGCACAGCACTGCAGCTGTACCACACCGAAGCAAGAGGCAGCCATCTGGGAGTGAGGAGAAAGGTCAGTGGCAGCTAGTAAAACACAAGTCAGCAGGGCATGTTAAGTGTGTCAAGCTGTACAAGGTACAGGTGTTGTGGATGTGAGCAGATTTCACATTAGAATAAAACTAGTGCTGTACTGTGTTTATTGTGGCTTTGATTTTAAATGTTTCAGATTTTTTGTTTAAAGGAGAATAAAACACAAATCTTTTGTTATCACACTATTTTCAGTTTTCTGTCATTAGTGGAGTGAAGTATTCTTAGTATTGAAGCCAACTGAGAGCTGACTGTACAGTAGGTGTTAAGCCTTTGTGGAGACTGGTTATTACAGTTCTGTATGGTGGTCTCTAGCCTATATTTAGGCAACCAACATATGTGAATCTTGCCTCAACTCCTTGCTTTACACACACACACCAAACACACACAGAGCATTCACTATTCAGAGAACAACTACAAACATCCCTCTCATTGGGGCCAGAGACAACAAAGCACTTACACATACCCCCCAAATCCAGACAGAGCGACAAGTATGCTGTTTCCTGTGTGCACGAGCAACTGGAGATTGCAGCTGTGTTTGTGTGTGTGTGAGAGAGAAAGAGAGTGTGTGAGAAAGAAAGTCTGTAAAAGGCTGTGTTTCTGTGGGCACAATACTTGGCATTAATAATTCACCAGAACAGCTTTTTAACTTCAACATCCTCTTTCCTCTCACAGTAACATTCCACTACACCCCAACCTTTCATTCATTGTTATTAGTGAATCCATTTACTCCCGTGTATGTGTGTCCATGCGTGATATGCATGAATCTATGTGTCTTTGTTACAATAAAAGGTTATCTTGTTCAAAAATGAAACCGCCTTCGCAGATTGTGCACCGAATGGCACACTAGAGGATAAAAGAAAAGACAGTCCACATACATTTTGTACACTTATCTCACTTATATACGTCTGTGTTGATCATGTGTCTTATTTATTTCATCTGCTTGGAGCTTAGTGCATTGCTTGTTTTTGTACATGTATCGCACTGATACAGAGCCCCTCAGTCACAGTGGCATTACTAAGTAAAAACTGATTAAACTAATCATTCTTTATGGTTTGATTTTGTCCTAAAGGAGCCCCACAGAACTAATCAAGATGTACATTTTTAAACTTTACCCTTGAATGCCTCTACTTTAAAAAGTGAACTTGGTAAATATTTGTGAAAAAGGGAAAGTAAAATAAATTAAGCTCACTGAAATGTCACGAGCAACTGGAGATTACCTACCAGATATGTCCCTATAGGAATATTTACCAAGAGTTAAAATGATAAAATGAGTTAAGTTATTTTTTAAGTTTTTTAAGTTAATTTTTTTTTTTATAATTATGTTCTTGATATCATTTCCCACATGCCCACTGCTTACATTTTTCCAATCCAATCCACTTTTTTTTTGAAATCCTACTAGATTATATAACGCATCTCATAGCTTCCTGTACACAAAAACAACCAAGCCACTTTAATCACTCTATTTTTTGCTTTTGTCTGTACATACATGAAAATGGAAATGCATGA